>CM075857.1:20874496-21106996 GCA_037975125.1 Latrodectus hesperus
TTAATAGAGGAAGTAATTGAAAATATATTCAAACTGCATAAATAATATTCATTAGAAATCTATAGTCATTACAAATGCATCATAATCTCTGCATTCTGGTTTATATAGTAAACGCTCATATCTAGGAATTTACAGGGACCATTAAAGCAATTCTTAAAATCGAAAGTGTGTAAAATAGTAAAATAAGAATTAGATTTAAAATTGTTTTTTTAATCAAAATACTCTCTTCATAAGTAAAGTACCATTAGAAAACATTATTAAGTATGTTCTACATCAAAACATGAAAATAAATTTCATAATTAAATTTGGTACTTTCATTTTATCGATCAAAAAATTCGACGATAATTTTATTTTTTCTCGTTCAACACTACGTTTGTAAAAATGTATTTTTCATATTTTTTTAATGTAAGAATTTCACTGTTGTTTTCTACAAAAAAATATCGTAATCTTGTTATCCATTCATCTACTTATTTAGCAGATAGTCGTAGCTTATTTAATTTTCTTGTTTGATATCTGGATATCTGAAAATTATTTTTCCGTCTCGTTCATTATATTCACAATTGAAGGGTTTGCTTCAAAAAGGAGGTAGCTCCATCCCATAGCTGTTGGGAGTTATAAACACTTTCTTGTTCGAAAAAAAAACTCTTTTATTTGGCACCAAAAGGAAGCAGCTCCATCTCTTGAATAACTCTGGAAATAACGATTGGAGCTGCATCCTTTTGGTGCCAAATAAAAGAGTTTTTTTTTCGAACAAGAAAGTGCTTATAACTCCCAACAGCTATGGGATGGAGCTATCTCCTTTTTGAAGCAAACCCTTCAATTATTTAATCATCCGGTACTTCTAATATACAAATTAGATCTAAACTCATATTCAAAAAGTCATGAAACGAAATTTCTGGCAGCAGTGAATTTCTTTTTTGTTGAAATTCTTAGGAGAGTAACTCATCTTCATTCAAGTCATCGGACCTTCCTTCAATTATGGTGGTCTGCACATCAAAATGACCTAGAGATAGCTTTTCTGCAAGATCATCCCAAGCATAGATTGACAAGTATATTGCACTAAGAATATCAAAACTTCATAAGGCGATTCCAGGGCATGATCACTAATTAAAAAAGTATTTTACCATATGTGAATGCTATTGATTAAACTCTGGAGTTAAATTATATGGGAGAAATTTCCCATGAATTCCTTTAAAAATATCCAGGATTTTGACATCAGCAGAGCAGATACTTATCTAAAACTCAAAGTATATTTATGATTTTCGAATAAAAACGTAGATTTAAGTTTCTTAGCTATAAAATAAAAAGTGAAAAATCAAAGAATAATAAAAAATAATAGTAAAATTAAAAAAAAAATAAATAAATAAATAAAACAAAAACAGAAACAAAAATTGCTGAAAAATAAAACGGCAAGAATGAGATGTTTTTAAAATTTTAGATTTTAAATGAAAATTAAAATTACCATTGCATTTCTAGAACCATGTTCGGAACAAGACACAAGTTCGTAAAAAATCGTCAGGTTTCTAAATTAGAGATTCGTAAAAATGAGCGTCTACTGTAGAAAATTCTTATAATGGTAGGTTTTTGAAGACATGAAGCCAGATAATGAAAAACTAGTTTGTCCTTCAACGTTTCGAAGGTCATGAAAGAATAATGTGCCGCCATACTTCTCTGTAGGGATATAGATGTATGTTCAGTAGACACAAATTAAAACAACATTTTTGGATTCCAGTTTTAGAATTCATTTCACGTTTTTTGACATTTTGTTACAAAACCTAGCTAAATAAAAAGCCATTGAGGGCTTGAGTGTTGGTGGTATCAGAATACAGAAGTTTATGTTATTCTTTTCCTGTTAAAACGAACTACGATGTTCAATATTGCACTTCTTATAACCAATATGATAATATGCAGTGAACTAACCAATATTGGTAAACATAGATATTATGATTTGCCTCGAAAATGATAGTAGATTTCAGTAGATCTTATATTCTGAAGAAATTATTTTTTTAATAATGTAAAATTTTTAAAACAACAATCATCACTGGAAATTAATAGTTGATATCTTTGCTTTAAAATTCGACTCCAAATGAAAGCACAGCAAAAATAAGAAAAGAAAATGGCGATATAACAAAGGATTTTTAATTCCATTTTTACTTTAGACATAAACACAGATTTGTAATAAATGTCTTTTCTAAACCATGTATAGTCGTTTTCTTAATTCTGGAACTTATTTTTTAATAAATACATTACATTTTGGTTCATTTTAATGGAAATTTATGGGATAATTTATGATAGATCATTTGTTAACTTTCAAATGATCCAGAGTTGTAATCATTAGTCATTCGCGATGTTTCTCAAGATTGAAATTCCGCATACAAAGCAAACAGTTTAACGTTCATAGCGATTGAATGAAATTTAAACTCTTTAATTTTACATAATTAATTTTTTTCGTAGTTGTGAATTTTAAAATTATCAGTGTCGTGACAGGGGGGCCAAAGCCTACAGTGCTCATATCTGTTTTCTGACCTAGGGCTTTGAGGTGCGAAGTACGTATCCTGGTTAGATGGTTAGCCTAACACAAAATCCCTAGTGTTTAGATCCCAAGCATGCTTGATACTCATTTTTATCGATCCACTGAAGGGATGAAAGGTTGAGTCGGCCTTGCCCAGTCTAAGGACCAAACCTGAGCATTGGGAACGCGAAGAGCTACCACTAAGCCACTGGCGACTTTATACTCTTGTAAAAAATAAATGATCCTCATTAGCATACATAATATGCCAGTTTCGTATTTAGAAGAAGAGAATCCTTTTGTAATATAAATCCAATGATGAGTCTTGAATCAATAAACATTACTAAGCACCATTTGATATCTAATAACACATCTCCTAATTCAATACTGATATTCCACAATATATTTCAAATGCCTTAAACTCCAGTCTATATTTTTTAAGTAAAGTTGTGCTTTCTGGCATGTTTTTCATATGATATACATATGAATACAAATTACTAGAATTGATTGATCAATGTCTGTTAGATTTGGATACATTCGAAATATGTATCATAATTTTATAAATATTAATTTGTGTATTTTTAATTCTAATACTAAGCTCGATTTACAATTTCCATATTCATACTTGAAATCACTTTTTTTTGTAGAAAATTAAAATATTTTAAAATAAGACCCAACAGATCTTAATATTGTTGTAAATAGCTCATAGAATATTCAATATTTGATTTATATGCATTTTCATTAATGTTTTTCTAAATTGGAACTATAAAATTGGGCACAATTAAATTGTATAAATAAAACAACCAAAAAAAAAAATTGGGTGTCAGAATCAAAATTTCTGCTATTAATACTCCAAATACTTCACAATTAAACCATTGTGATCATAAAAATCACAATTAATCATTACATATTGTGAAGAATGCTCCCTCCGATCTGTTTACGCCAGTAGGTGGCGCGGTAAGTCAGTGTGAAAAGAACCACCGACTAAAAAGGTCTTGTTATGACCAGTCTGCTACAAAAATGTTAAATTGCTACAAAATGATTAATGCTACGTACAATATTGAAATTATGTTACATATGAGAAAAGTATTATTGTGTTACGAATAAGTGTTATATAATTAATTATGCTACCAATTAAGTATATTGTGCTTTGGAAATGTGTACATAGTTGTATATAAATTAAACGTTGTGATAAGTGAAATTTGCCTACTTCTTGATTGACGAATCCGAGTCACTTTTTCTTGTGCTACAAAATTGAGTGATTTTATTTACATATTCTTGGAACGTATTATACTTTTATATGTAAATTTGTGTAAATCTCAAAAAACATATATTTATTAATTTCTAAAATCAAATATTTTCAAGTTTCATTTTATTTTAATCTGAAAATTTGAAATGAAATTCTTTTATATCAATAATATTTGAAATCAATAAAGAAGAAAGTATTTCATTCAAATATACGTCAAAATAAAATAAAATTTTTAAAAATGTCTTTTTTCCTAAAATTTCTTAATCTTGTAAACTACCAAAATACATTGTTTCCTGGTGTATAATGTGTAAACTAAACCACTTTTACATAAATAAAATCCTTAATGCAGTAATTCACAATTATTTGAAGTTCCAAGTTCGCAAGAGTGAGGACTTTCATGTTATTTGATAGTATTAAATTCCATTATATTACAATTTGGCAATAATCCCACGAAAAGATTTTCTAAAGAAAGTCCTTTCATGACCTTGAAGAATAATGGTCTAGAGATTTCATTGGAAAATCAACAACAAATTTAACTCTTCGTTAGTTATGATATGTTCGTTAGTAATATGAATATAGGAGCCCTTTGTTTTTTATTTTTTAGCCTATCAAATATACATATTGTATTCAATTGATTAGAATATTTGGGGTTTTTAATGACTTTAATTGTTATTATATTTGGAGAAGCACAATAAAAAATGAAAATATATTAAAAAATAGTTTCATATTCTCAAATGTTTTTATGCATTTTTCTGCAATCACCTTAAGCAATACTATTTTTAAACGCTTTTAAAAATGCCCATTTCTAAAGATAGTTTGATGAAAAATAAAATTATTTATTTCAAAATATTTGTTTATTATATAAGTGGTGATCTCGAATGAAAAGGTACGAAACGATGTAAAACCGTAACAGTTAAATATTTTCACATTCCGCCCTGGGAGAAGGTAGCGAGAGATCTCGGGAGGTGATTGGAGTCCCTGACTGGGATCGGAACAGGCGCCCGCGTGCAACAGGATATCGTCCGCGTTGCAATATTCGAAGATTGAGGAGCAGCGAGGTGTTATCCTATTTCTGACGGCGGAAGGTGAGAAACCAGTGGAGGCATGCGTCGTCACCTCCCCTAAAATGTTCAAAACCGTACCGTCAGCAGGAAAGGTGTTGCTCACCGTCTTTTTCGACGTTTAAGGTCCGATACTTGTGGAATTCCACGAGCTCAGAAAAACCATAAACTCCGATTTGTACTGCGAGACACTCAGACGACTACGCAAGTTAATCAAGAACAAAAGACTGGGGCTGCTTACGAAAGGTGTGGTTCTGCTCCATGATAACGCGCGTCCACACGTATCCAGAGTCACACACATGGAACTGGCCCAGCTCAAGTGGGAGACGTTGGACCATCCGACCTACAGACCGGACATGTCGCCCTGCGATTTCCATGTGTTTGATCCACTGAAGAAACACCTGAAAGGGAAGCGCTTTCAGTTCGGACGACGTACTCAAGGACGCTATGAAGCACTG
The DNA here is from genome assembly GCA_037975125.1 of Latrodectus hesperus. Classification (NCBI taxonomy): domain Eukaryota; kingdom Metazoa; phylum Arthropoda; class Arachnida; order Araneae; family Theridiidae; genus Latrodectus; species Latrodectus hesperus. The sequence goes on from CM075857.1 coordinate 20,879,774, forward strand.
GATCTCGTCACGGCCGCAGGAATTCTGGGAACAAGGAATCCTGCGGCTTGTTCATCAGTGGGATCGTTCTGCTCAAGGCTATGGTGTATATTTTGAATAAAGTCTACATTTGTACCCACCGTGTCGTTTCGTACCTTTTCATTTGATCTCATCCCTTATATATATATATATATATATATATATATATATATATATATATATATGTTTGTTTGTGTGATTTATAAATCCAACATTTGTGTAATCATGAATGGTAAGTTCTAATATAAAACAAAGTATTCATATTAAAAGAACATTTCATTGTTATCATGAATTTTACAAAAAGATAAAAAAGAGAATAATGCTTTTGTGAATAAAAAATATTTTTCTTCAATTTACAGGTAGTAATTGTTGAAAACAAGGAGAATAAAAATTAATGGCCTTGAAATTGAATTACTTATGAGCCCGAGCAAGATTCTTAATCAGACAAACACCAAACCAACAAAAAGGAAAAATATTTTTGAAAAAGCTTTATAACATAATGATAAAATTCCAGGTATAATTCGTACCTAAAGTACAGAAATAGACTTCCTAAAATATTGCATTCTGTCCAAATACTGCAAATATTCAAAAGGGAATCAAAATGAAAGAAAAGATAAAAATCATTAAAAATCTTGCTTCTTTAGCATTTGGTCACTTTTTGGTATTCACGGCATTCGATTCTCTGAGCAATCTTCAAAGTACCGTGAATCACAAAGACGGTGTCGGAATCATATCCCAATCCGTAATTTATGCACTCTTCACGATCTCTTCGTTCTTTTTACCAACGTATTTCATCCGAAGATTTGGCTGTAAGAAAACTCTGCTTTTCTCTATTTTCAGTATTTTTCCTTACGTTTTGGCGAATGCACATCCCACATGGGGAACTCTCATTCCATCCGCCGTATTAAGTGGCGTCGCCTTTGGTCCTCTTTGGGCTGCAAGAAGTACTTACGTCAATGAAATAGCATTCCAGTACTCAGCATATTCAAAAGCATCAATAAGTGTCATAAATGCGTGGTTCTTTGGGATATATTCCTTCTTCCACGAGAATGCTGAAATCTGGGGGAATGTCTTGTCTTACTTTATTCTACGGGAGCCCACAAATGGAACAGAATTGGCGGTTCCAGAAGAGACTTTCCTACAGTGTGGCGCTGAATTTTGTGGTGTCAGCACAGAAAACATGAATCCAAATTTGCAAAGACCTTCAGACAGCAAATGGTTTACATTGGTGGCCATCTATTCGTGTTTTGTCGTTTTGGCAGGACTAGTTATTATGTTTGTGATGGATCCACTGGAATCTGAAAAGAATTCAAAGAATTCTGAAAATGATAAAGTGCGTTTGTCACCAAATCTTCTTATTGCCACCTTAAAGCACATGAGAAACGTGGACCAGTTGCTTCTAATTCCCTTGTCATTTTATTGTGGATTAGCTGATGGTTTCTATAATAGTGACTTCACAAAAGTAAGTGCATTTCAATTATAATTTTGTAAGGTAACACAATCTCTAAGAAGCCATTTCATACCAAAATTTAGAATTCATCTACAATGTAATGTAAATATTTTCGAAATTTATTAATGAAATTTCGAATTTATTCGAATTTCGAATATTTCGAAATTAACTTTATAAAAATAATTTTTTTAAAGTCACTGTGGATTAAATTTTAAACATGAATAAAATATTTAAAATTTGAATATTTTAATTTTTTATATTTAATTTTAATTTAATTAATAAAATACTTAAACTAAAAAATAATTAAAAATAAGAAATATTTAAATTTTTTAAAAGATGAATATTCAAAACATCAACATAACGGTGAGAAAGTTCAATTTACGCATATTATATATTGTATAAATTAAAAATATACGTGTACAATTCCCATGGTTATTTCATACTACTATAAAGTTATCATTTATGTAATACACTGCTGGACAGTTGCTAAGGACGGATAACACTATCATCCATAGCAACCACAAAATGAAAGGAAGCAAAATGTGGACAATTAGAATAAGTGCGGGATATAGTAAGAAGAAGTATGCGTATGCAACTTTTTTTACCACGTCTGTTCGCCACGTGATAGCGTTCATAAGAGTTTTAAAGGTTTTGACACGTGTGGACAGATGTTGTTTCACGTCAAAGTTTTACAGGAAAGATTTAATAGATGAACTTGAAATTTTTAGCATGTCTTTCCGACACCACTTAGATGATTTTATGCGTGGCCGAAATATTGGAAAGATCGCAGAAGGGCGAAAAATAACAGATGTTGCCAGGGAGTTCGACGGCTGTGGAAGTCATTTAAAACTATTGGAATGCGTAGTAGGCAGTACGGGGGAGGTCGGGTTAGAAGTACGACGCCTGCAGAAGACAGATATATCGTCCTATCAACAAAAAGGAACAGGCGCACCACAGCTCAGCAGGTGGCAAAGCAGTTTCTTGCCGCCTCAGAAAAAGAGATCTCCCGATGTTGTTGCTAGTTGCTAGACGTTTGAGGGGAGGAGGACTATACGCCCGCAGACCTGTTGTGTGTGTCCCATTGACCAGACAGCACCGTACTGCCCGTTTGCAATGGTGTCGTGAGCATCGCAATTGGACTGAACAGGACTGGGCATGCGTACTATTCTCATATGAGAGTAGGTTCAGTCTGTCATCGGATTGTAGACACCAACTGGCGCGAGAGTGGTACTACTTATCGTCCAGAAAATATTCAGGAAAGGGACCGATATCCGACATGCAGTTTCATGTTGTGGGACGGCATCATGATCAATGGCCGCACGTCCCTACATGTGGTTGATAATGGGACTATGACGGGCCAACGATATATTAATGAAGTTCTACTTCCTCATGTTCGTCTTTTCCGTGGTGCTGTCGGTGATAAATTTGTTTTTATGGATGACAACGCAACATGTCATCGAACACTCGCTGTTCAGGATTGTCTAGACAGCGAGGGTATTCAAAGCCTCGTATGGCCATCACGTTCTCCAGATTTAAACCCCATTGAAAATGAGTGGGATGCTTTGGGGAGGCATGTTGCTGGTCGAAACTATCCTCCGACAAACAAGAACACCCTCATCCGTGCACTCCCAGAGGAATGGGATAAATTGTTCAACAGCTGCTGGATAATGTTATGCAAAGTATGATACGACGTGTGGAATTTTGTATCACACTCCACGGTGAACATATCCCGTACTGATACCTTTCTTCAAGGTGCCTGCTGACTTTTAGATGCATTTTTCCGTATGCAGCATCAAATAAACATTTTTTTCTTTCAGATATTTCAAAGGTTTTGTACTTTCCAGAACAATAAATATTTTTTATTCTAATGACTGAACAGTGTGGCAACTATATTTTATCCTACTAGGCCTCATGTCTCGCTTAATGTTATGCTACATTGCAATTTGTGATCCGTCCTTAGCAATTGTCCAGCAGTGTAGTTATTAAATATATTTTTACAAAGTTATCAAATAAAATCATCTTTTGTTTCTTCTAATTGCAAATCTATTTTGGAAAAAAATGATATTTAATAATATTCAATCGAAGAAATATACATTAATTTGCATCTTGAATCATATTGGGTTATTAGTTGTTACGTCACAGTTTCAAGGTTATCAACTCCTCTTCAAAAGAATTATGAAATAAGAATGGAATAAACCATCTATCTTACATGATTTTGTAATATATGATTTATTCTCTAAGTTTATTGGTCAAGATTTCATCTCTCTCTCTCATCATGCATCTCTGAGCTTAAACTCGAGCCTTTTAATCTGTTCGTAGTATTAAGATTTGTCTGAGTCAAATATAATTCTTTTAAGGAAGCAATTGCAAAAATGGTATTAGTATCTAAAGGTTAACATAAAATTAGAATAATGTAAAAAGGGAATTTAGATGAAATTATTAATGTTTTCAATGTAAATTTAGGGATATGTGTACAAATAATTGAACCACATACTACATTATGTACACTTAATCAAAATAATCAGTGAAAAATATTTAGTCATTCAATATGAAAATATGTATTGATGACAATTTGATTTTATTTATAGCTCTACATTAATCTTTTACATATGAATTCCAATTCAACTAACGGAATTCATAGTTCCAATTGAATTTCGAACCGCTAAAACACCACCCAGGAAAAGCATTTAAAAGTGGTTGCTCTTATTCTGTCATTTGTAATGCACTTGCTGAGCTACATTGTAATTTTACTCCTGCAAGTACAATAAAAACGCATATTGCAAACGTCCATTTGAAGCAGAAAGATGTCTTCTTTGGTGCTTTTAAAAAGAAAACATCGAAGAAACACAAAATCAAAGATATGATTTGGAAAAGAAGATGCAAGTACGGAGTTCAAAAATTTATTGTCACCTGAAATTATTCAAATTTATATAAAAAACGAACATCGAATTACGTCAGTCGTAAGCTAACTAACAGATTAAATAGTAGACGTCAGTTAAAATGCCAGTTAACATCTAATATATATAAATATTAAATGCCAACTAGTATTTCAATGCTCTTCATTCAGCAATAGAAAAATGAATCAGAAACTTTGTTATAATTTACTGTTATATTACTCGTGATTTATTTATTCCAAAACTAACGATGAAATTTATTGTAATAATTGTTTTGTTTTAGTAAAAAATAGGCGGATAAATAAAAAATTTATAATTTGAACAATTAGTAAACCAGAAAGTCGATTAAAAATCTTCGCCAACATCAAGATAAAAAGTTCTCCTTTCTTGCTGACAGCTTGCAAATTAAAGGGATTGTACAAGGTCGTAAACAAGGCCTAGAAAACATTATTGATGCTTCTGTCGATCGACAGGTAAAGGAAGATAGAAAACACACACAAAAAATAAAAAGAATAAAACAAAATACAAAGCAATTATAAAGACAGTGGCTTCCTTGTGGCATTCTTAGGCTTCTTTTGAGAAATCCTTGTGATTAGGATTAATTGAATGAAACAGAATGAAATAAGAAAAACAACCACCATGTTAGAAGTTCTTTCAATTGTTAAAATACTGAATTGATAGGGGGAAAATATGAAATTGCTGTAAGAGCATATAAACTCATCTACTAATCTTCTAAAATACAAAACAAAAACGTATACTTGATCAATCAATTAAAATAATTTGAAAAACTGTGTTGAAACGAAAATAATTGCAAATGTTTTTGAAATGTAGAGGATGTAACCACAAATATTTCAAATGTATAAGATTTGTAAAGTAAGGATGATGAATTCCTAATTTGGAATACCTCACAATTTATGACAATGATTTAAATACGTTGATATGATCAGCAAAACACAATTTTGAATACTTTGGTACAGATTTAAGATACATAAAATGCGATGAATACGATGATGCTCCTAAGATGTTTGGAACATTCAGCAGTCTATAAACCAAAATAAGAGAAAACTTTTACCAGTACTTCAAGCACATTACTCTTCTCATTCTTTAAATTCGGCTATTTCGGTTCATAAATTCGTATTTGCACTTGAGTCATTAAAATTTTTTATTTCTTTGTGTAAATACTCCTAAATAAAATATTTTTCAAGATTATATGTTGGGATCATGCCTTTCTTCCATGAAACAAGAAAATTATCTCCAATGCACTAAATGAAGCGACATAAATGTATTATGGTCACGTGGATTACTATCTTCCATATTGAATTAATTGGAAATTGGCATTATTAAGATTTGCTTATTGAAGTCTATAGTCTTTTAAAATACTGAAAAATTCGAGTTTCATCTTTACTTTGTTTCCAAATAGAAAAATATTTTCTCTTAAACTTCTATTATCTAGAATTTCGCAATCTTAAGACATGAGCTTAACTGCTGCTATTTAACATTCTAGCGGAATTAACGAAGTATTTATAATAACAATTTTTAATCAATTTTCAGGTCTATAATTTTACAGCGTAAAGAAATATTCACAAAATATGAACAGCTTTGAGTTAACTAGGTATTTTGATCACACCAAAGAGTGACTTCAAACCTGCAGATAAAAATTAGAAAAACTGAATGAAACATTCTTCTGATTTCCTATATTGTGATATTAAATTTTTTTAGATTTGTAGAGTATCAGTTACAGAAAAAATATTATTTCACAAAACGAAGCAGCTATTACAGAAACTACTATATATAGTGTTAGCTACTCTCTTTCTCTTTATAGAAACTATAAAAGTATAATTCATATTTTCTCCAGTCTATAAACTTTAAATCCTTTTCTTTTCTTTGCATATATACTGCTAAGGATCGTTTTTACCAATGTAATATTTAAGAAACTATATTTCAGAAATATATTTAAACAGACTTTCTTGTAAGATATATTCAATAATATTATGTATCTATTATCTAAAAATATATCTGCATTGGAAGTCTTAATTATTTTGTAAAACAAAAACAAAGTAAAAAAAAACATAAAAATGTATTTATGATTTTGGAAAAAAAATGAGTGTTCAAACTTTTTTATTTCATTATACTTGCACATTTTTATATTTTTTCTGCCACTTCTGATAAGTTTGTGAGTTTTTGTCCCTTTGATTATCCTTGCTGTTTTTTATAATTTCTATAAGTTGGCAAAAATACCAATCTGAACAGATTTAAATGGAAAAATAAGATCAGTTTCGAGCATTTTTCAAATTTTACAATCTGCTAATTGTAAACTAAAGAAATTGGTTTCTTTCACGTTAACGACGATGTATACAATCAGCTTAAATTAAAATCTAGTTACGCTATTAATTTTAGGCGCGATTTTTCACTGAATTTTCATGATATAATTGTTCTACGAAACCAGCGTGATTGCTGACATTTTCATACGTTTCAAATATTGCTTAATGGAAATAAATTGCTTACTTTATAATTTTAAGAAAATATTTTCTCCAAGATTTTTGTCTTATAATCTTAGGGAGTTATTTTCCATATTTTAGGTTACTTATGTTTAGACAAATGTTTAGTTTAATTAAATATGTAAAAAATTCTTTAATTATTACGATTCTTTAAGCATTTATATTACGAAATATACAAGAGCTACTTGTTTTAAATTATCATCTATTGTAAGTAATAATTCCCACTAATGTATGTACATATAAATCAATTTATTTTAAAATTAAACGTACCAAATTATTTAAAAAATTAAGTTTTTAACTGCATTGGCACAAATAAAATGTTTAATTAGTCTTAACACTAGTTAAGAGTTATTTAAAATTAATATAACTAATAGATATCCATTTTATTATTAAGGGATATTTCTAATAACATTTTTTTCATCTACTAGCGATTTATATTTCAGAATTACAGTACAATTAAAAAATGCATACTTATATATGGTATCACTGTATAAAGTATTTTAGTAGTATGCACTTCGTGTAAGCCTCATTTCCTTCTTAAATTCATATTTAAAATTTTTATCCCTTTCTTGAAATTGTTTTACTATCAACATTAAAGTAGGTTGTTTTTTATTTACTAGTTCGATTACAAAAAGCATTACCCATTTAAATTGAAGCCGCATTTCTTCTATTTATATTTTTTATCAACAAATTTTGATAACGTAGACTTATATTTTCCCATTAATATTGCATTATTATATCAATTAATATTAACGAATTAAAATAAAGCTCAATTCCTGTTCTATCAACGTAAAAATTTAATCCCATCAAGGTCACAAGATCATTGGTTTATCCACAATTGAAGTGGAAAATATTTTTTTCGAAAAGACAGAAATTAAATCTTATTGTCACAATCACATAGCAATAGCAAAAGAAGCAAGATAATATTTTGTATCAGCTTTTGAAATGCTGCAGTTTAAATTTTATATAACTTTGTAAAATAAAAGATTTTACGATAAAAAATGTCTTTTTTAATTACCATAAAAATAATTTTATTTTTTCCTATCATTACAGATGATAAATAAAACAATTAGAGGATGACCGTATTTTTGATACTAATGAATCCTTAAATGTTTTTGTCTGAAACATGTGATTTATATATACTTGACCATCTCATCCACACAAAAACTATTATTTATTTTTCATATTACATTATATGTTATTTTTCAGTCGTACATTGCGTGTGCCTGGGGAATTTCCCAAGTGGGGCACGTCACTATTTCTTATGGCGTCGTCAGTGCGGTGATGGATTGCTCATCCGGGTTTCTAGTGAAATACCTGACACGAATGCCTGTATTTCTACTGGCAGCCTCTTCTCACTTTGCCATGCTGCTGACGCTCCTGCTCTGGAGGCCAGACGCAAACAATTACTCCCTGTACTTCATTCTCTCCGGAATATATGGCATTGGAGCCAGTGTCTGGTGGTCACAAATTATAGGTAAGAATGGATATTGCACTTTAATAAATAAACTTTCAGAGTAAAATATAAGATCAAAGAGTATTAATCCAAGATGTTGTAGGAAATAGACACAAAAAAGAAATTGTGAAAACATATAAAAGAAGTTTCAGAATGTTGATTATTGAAACTAAAAGAAAAAGATGTTTTTAAAACGCAAATTTTTTTTCCAGTTTTTACACATTTATCTAGAAATAATCCTAAATTATTTATTCAGAATGTATTTTTACGTAATTTTCTTTTGGAACAGAACCTTTGTATGGAAAAAATGAATTGAAAATCATTGTCAAAAATAAACATTCATATTAATTCGACATGCGTATTACAATTTGTTTAAACACACTTAAAGAGATAAAAATATTCTTAAAATCAAATGAATAAGGGCATATAGATTAAAATTTGTGATTATGACTAAGAAATGATGAAGATGGAAATGAAATAATTAGTTTGTCATAATTAACGAATTCAGAAGCTTTTCCTTTTGCCGATATGAACGTTACTTCAAAACTGAAACATTTAAGACTTCAGCAAAATGAATATTGTATTGGTCATGTGTAGAAAAATGCCTGCATTGAAAGGGCAATATAATTTTCTATTGGAAATAAACAAAAAGAAATTCGTCTTTTGACCATGACGCATATTCATACTATGATAAATTTCAAAGGACAAATTTTCAAAATACAATTGAAATACATGAATATACTTACATAAATATTAATTAATTTATATCTCAAAGACGTAAATCTTTATTAATAGCAAAATGTATTTTATATATTTTAAATAAATAAAAAGATTGGAGTGATGGAAAAATTCAGTATTTGATAGTAACAAGAGCACAATATCAATAGAAAACTAATATAGCAATTGACCATAAAGGAACAATACATTTTCATCACATTTAAACAAAAATATAAATATTAAAAAAAAATAAAATTGTATATTTTATGTTAGAGATGGTCAATTTTATAAAATTAACCAATTACATATGCAGACACAGTTGGATTCTTATTCGTAGCAGTTTACTAAGTAAAAAATCCAAATTTTACAATATGGATCAGAAAAATAAAACCTTACAACAGAAAATTTCATATTAAAACTATGATCATATCAAACTATGACAACCTATTGCTTATGTCATTTCAAAATTCTTTCTCTGATCACTTTTTATTTCATTGGATATTGTTATTTTTATATGAAATTAATTCATATACAGTGTAATTCTAATGTAAATGAATAAGTTTCTTAAATACAAATTACAAAACGTTTCAAAATTTTCACCATCAAACCATCTTCATGATTGCAAATTTTTACTGAAATCGGAGGAAAATATATGTAAAGGAAAACTATTAAATAATGATTTTAATTAATTGAAATATTTTTATGCAAATATTTTAGATAACTAGTAAAAAGGCACAATGTATTTGCTCTAACGTAAATAATAAAAATCATAATAATAGTTAATTAAATTCTAAAAATTTGTATTTCTCTTTAAATAAATATTCGAAAATAATTTGAGATTCCTGTTAAATAATAATTTTAATTGGCACAAGTGCCGTATAATGAATGGTTCCAAATTTTGAATTTTTTTGGCCATGAAGAAATTTTGCCAAGATAACGTATTGTGATGTGCGCAATGACGTAAATACAAGGGTTGCCAAGAAAGAATTTATTGCATAATTTTATAGGTCTATATCTCTATGACGTAATAAAAACCCAGGTTGCCAAATACATAAGAAAATCCGCTAAAAAAATCGCCAAATTTAGAATTTGGCATCCTGGATTATATGGCTTTAAATTTAATGTAATTTTGAAATTCGTTTTTTCCACTTTTAATTCGACGAGTCTTTAAATTAGTATAAAATTTTGTTATGATTTCCACAAATGCATTAAAATTCTGAAAAATTTTGGTGCAAAATTTCTTTTAAATAATTATATATTTTGAAAAAATATTTTCAAATTATACCGCATATAATTTTAAAATAAAGATAGTATAAATATTTTAGTGTCTGTCAAAGAAATTTCTCTATCACACATACCAGAAAAACAGAAAAACATAATATACTGCAGTTGATTCTTTTATTTAGAAATTTATAGTAATACACAGTCAATGATGCAACAATTGCGCCAGTCAATAAAAATATATAAATTCAAAACACCTACTTTTGGGCTAAGTGATTCTCAAAAATAAGTTTTCATTTCTTCAAAATTATGATATTTTTCTATGGAAATAACTAAGTGGCGACCAAATAAGTGGCTGATTTCAACGAATACTTAAGTTGATCATAACTACTAATCGTTTTATAACTATGTTACATCATTTCAAATCGCGCTTGTTAAAATAAATTCTTAATTTATTATTTTTTGAAAAGTTATATATTTGTGTTGTTATTTAATGAAATGCATTAATGTATTCTTACAATTTTTGCACACAATATATTTACATCCACTTTAATTCCTTTTGTACATAACCGTTATTATCATTCTACAATATTTTTAGGTTGATAATGATAAATAAATTTTTTATTTCAATTGAATATTTCATTTTTCAGAAATATTTAAGAGAATTCTATTTAAGAAATCAAAACTACATAATCTAAGTGCTATAAAATATACATATTTAATATTTCTTTTACTTTTTATAGCTTTTTATGGAGTGATCTTTAAAGACAATGAAGAACCAGCATTCTCAAATTTTTATTTTTGGAGTTCTCTGGGATTTTCAGTTGCATATGCTTACAGTGATAGTTTGTGCACGAATGTTAAAATATACATATTAGTAGTCTTATTATTTCTAGCAATAGCAGCTTACGTATGTGTAGAAATAAGATTCATTTGTAAATATAAAAATCATAGAATCCAGGCCAATCAAGAAAATGAAATGTCTTAAATCTACTTTCAAATATTGCACGCCTCTGATTGTACTTTAATTTATTTGTCATCAATTTAAATATGTTGTCTGCATACATTTCATAACAAATAACTAAAAATAAAATGCAATTATTATTGAACATTGTAAAATTATTTTATCTAAGAAACCAATAACAAATATTTTTGGTAATTTTCTGTTAATAACCCATAATTTATGGCAAATTTAATGTCAGATAAAGTTCAAGTACAAATATTCTAATAAACTTTCAGCTATCAAATGAATTATATATTACTTAAGTATAAAATAAATATAATTCTATTTCAGATTTTCTAGGAGCACAATATTAGCTTAACTTAAGAATGAAATATTTGTTGATAAAATGCACAATATTATTGAAATCGAAATTGAAAGATTTCTCAATATTTGCTAATCTCTTACTTAAGAAAAAAATAATGAATAACAGATAACTTTTTTCAAAGTTGATATTTTATCAATTTAGTTAAAAATACTAAAACTATAATACTTACAATTATAAATTATTAATATTTATTTTTCATTACAGAAGTTATTTTAATTCATGTTAGTTTATCAGTTATTTTAATTATAGTATGGAGCAATTTTAAAGCATTAAAAGAAAACTGATGTAACACATAATTGATTTAATATGAATATTTAAATATCAAATAACTAAAAAATGATCAAAATGCAAGAATTGTTTTAACAGTTAATAAAAATGTATTTTTATTTACACAATGCAAATTATATTATAAAATATTTTTTCCAAGAACTTTTAACCATTATCAAGCGTGTAAGTAAGTGTTTCTGTTAAATCAAGTTTATCAACAAAAATATGAAAGATTCTAATGAGTAGAAAATGTTACCTACATCGAAAATATTTTAAAAATAAGTTTCATCCAAAAACAAATTAGCTAATGTTTTCGATACTTAATTATTTTTTAACCTTAATACATCAATAATATTAAAAGGATTGCAAAGTAGTACTGTTTTTTATATCTAAATTAATATTTCTTGTATATTTGAACTCCTTTTTTAATTTTAGCAATTTTTTAACATATAAATGTATTACAAGTGCTTAGAATTTAAAAAGCTTTAACAAAAAATATCAAAAACATTTAATGCTAACACTAAACATAATTTAAATTAGTCCATTTACCAAAATCATAAAGTATGGTCTTGAAGAACCAAATCAAAATAAATTTGTATAATTTAGGTAAACGTTCAAAATATATTAAATAAATCTTTACAAATTTTGTATAATGGGGATATTCAATAAACATCCCTATAATGTTTGCATCATACAGTTTTTTAAAATTTTTTCAAGGTTGTCTAACACACTTTTTCATTGAAAATACAACTTTGGAAAGAAATTTTAAGAAATGATTCTAAAAAGTTCCAAAGATGCATTGATTGCCAATAAGAATGGGGAAAAAAACGTTACCATGTCTGAGATAAGTTTACATCTTTCTCCAAAATTTTTAAAACTATAATGCAATATGTCATCAATACACACAAACGAATATTTAGCTTTTTCTTTGTATGCAATCGTTTCAGAAAACTATTTTTCGTAAAGGGAATAACAAGTATTATATCATACTTATCTGTAATCTATCAGATAAAAAAGAACTGCTAAATTTAATGATGACAAAAACTCTGAATAGCTTTATATTATACCTGACTTCCTTCAAAAATATTTTTAAAAAGTTAATCAATTTGCTAGCATTTCATTCTGAATTTAAAAACTTAAACTTCAGGTGAAAATACTTCATTGAAGAGTTTTTAATCTTAAATTTAATTTCAATAATGTAAATAAATAGTTCTTCCATTATTTTTCATTTAAAAATATTGTGACATTAATATTTATTATTGATAATTTTCCAAGCATTTCGTTAAATATTATTATGAGTGCTAAGAAACTTTTAGCTTTCACAAATTACCATCCTAAAATATTAAATCAAAATTGTAAAATAAAACAGTATAATTTAAACATTGTAAATTTTAAGATACCATAAATACATTCATAGTCATAACAATTATATATAAAATAACAAAAAACTTAAAATCTTAAATTAAAGAATTTAAAAATCTTTACAACCACTATAAAAGAAAAATATGTGTGATTATAAGAAAGAAATTTGTGAAATATTTGAAAAATTGTGGTTCTGTTTTGTACCATTGTTTTGATACTTCAAAATTAAAAGATAAAAATTGTTTTCAATAAACAAAGAATAAAAAATATAATCTAAATTACAGAATCTTTCAGAAAAATCAAATGAATCAACAACTGTATCAGAGAAGCATCTGAAGAAAATAGTCTTGTTTACTGCAAATAAAAGTGAAATATTCATTCTACAATATTTATAATAATTTAAATACCCATGTAATTATAATAAATAAAAGTAAAACATAAAAAACCATTTATAAGTGTAATTTCTGAACAAATTTGCAATTGCCCTTATTTTTTAAATTTGTGAACTCTTTATTAATCAAATTATGTATATTTTCAAATAAGAGACATTATGATTCAAAACATATTTTAGTTAAGCAGTATTATAATTATCATTGGTTGACAGAAATTAATTTTGTTTTTTAAACAAGCGGCTAAGTTAGAAACTAACATTTAAAAACTAAAATGTTTATTTTACATTAAGAACTGAATTATTTTTAACTTGTATTTCTGCATATTTTATATTAAATTACAAAATTTGAAAAAATGAACTTAACTCATTTTACTTTGCGCAACACATGAAGAAAGTTGATATAAAAGTAATAAATTAATATTTATCATTGATTTATTTATGTCCCAATTTTCTGAATAGTAAAATTTTGCTGTTAGCATATAATATTAAAAAAATGTGCTTCAATCTGTATATTTCTTGGCAATTTGCACAGAAATAATAGAAATTAGTTTTCTCTGTTTTATTTATTTTTTTTTATAAAATATTTTTAAAAAAACATCATAAAATATTTTCATTCAAACTTACTCATAATTAAGAGAAACAGCTTAAGTTTATAGTGTCTCATCAAAAAATTTAATGAGCTTCCTCTCTCTTTTTCAATTCATATATTATTTGTAATCAAATTGATAAGTGAAAATTTTAAATGGAAAATAATTTGTTCAAATTTCAATTTATTTTATTAAATTTAATTTTTCCATTAAATAAATTTTAAATAATTCCAATCCTTTAAGAAATGAAAAAAAATTTCACCCATCACAAAGCATTACATTATTGTCAGTTTTTGTAAAACAGATTAACATTTGCAAATTCATAATTACTGGACAAAAACTTCCTTTTTTTCTATTTCAAGAAAAAAAAATTTAGTATAAAGGCATAAAATGTAAAATTATGATATTATATCCTTTACAAAAATGAATGCATATGTACCATAATAGTAACACAAAATCATAAATTTATTTCTAATTAAGTTTTGATATAATTGTCAAAATAGAATTTTAAATATTTTTTTGTAAAAACTACATTTATTAATTTTCTACATAAAAGAACTTTTGAAGTAATATGCAATCAAAGGAGAGTAATTTCTAATATAAAAATATTCTGTTATTTTTAAGTTTTAAACTTTAAATTGGATATGAAAATAAAATAGCAAAAAACACATTGTGTTTTATTTTAAATACCTAAAATTTTATTAATAATTACAATATATTCTTCAAAAATTCATGTTTCTCCAAGTAATTCCTTTTGTTTGGTTTTAAGTATTTTTTCCATTTCATTAACAGTTTCTTCTGCTATTTTCATTATCTAATAATAAAAATATCCCAATTATTATTTTGCATTCCAAAAATTCTGCTTAAAACAAGGGTTTCTAATTATGAATAAGATGATAAATATAAAAAATAAGCAAAATACAATTAAAAAACAAACTTGAATGATAAATTTCTTTTACAATATTTTCATGTTATAATTATTTTAAATATTTCTTTTAAAGTTTAAAAAAATAACATAAAAGTTGAATCAGACAAAGAAATTTGATTAAGCCAAATCATCTCAGAAATTAAATTTAGAACAAATGAGAAGAAATTGAAATAAGCTTAACAAACAACAATTTTGATTCTTAATTTCTTCCTTTTACTTTTATGTCTCATTAAACCATGATGTGTTTATTTGTACACTGAGTTATTTGTACACACACAAAAATACCTTGAAAATTAATGTTTTTTAAATGTTTGAAAAAGTAATTTTGATAAGAAAACTACTCACTCATTACCTCAAATTACAATAAATTAAATGAAAATACTAAATTTTGGAAAGAAATCTTTAAAATTGATTCTATATAAATCCTGTAAAAAATATATATAAAATAATATTTTTTAAATAATTTTGTAAAAGTAGCAAGAAATTACTTTGTTAGTTATTCTATAAGAAATGTTTCATACTAAAAATTCAAATCAAGTCAGCTGAACAATTCATAATTTTAAGAGAATTACATTCATATAAGAACCTTAAAAGAATTAAGAACCCTTGATTTAAAACATATGGCAAAAATAAAATAATTTTTAAAATAATAAAAATAGGTAAATTACTCTTATTTTGCAGTTAAATCACAATAGTGGAAAAAAATTTATATGCTAACACTTAAATAATAATTTAATACATTCATAATTTGTTAACATTTTATTAAGAATATTGGCTGTCTTTTAAGAAATTCTCTATCAATTTTTAAATATTTCTATTTTGATTAGATGTAAAATATAACATTAAGAAAAAAGAAAACTATATATAGAACATTATAATGAAACCATAAATCATTAACACGCCTTCAATTTTTTATGAAGGTAAAAAAAAAAAGGAAAACTAAGTCCTGAAATATGTGGATAAATTTAGAAGGAAAAATATTACTTTTAAAACATGAATAAGTAAGAATTGTTAATGTCTTTCTCAATTTAAATTATTTTATTATTACAGTAAATTAGACTTAAAAATGAACTTATTTACTTCATATTTTAAAAAATTATTTGAAAGGATATATGAATACTATGAACGGAAACTTATTAATAGAGTAAGAAATCTATAATCCATATAGCAATTAATGACTTCATAATACTTATAACAAAAGTATATATATGTATGCTATAAGTATAATGAAATTAGATAATGATATATTTAACATTTTAAATAAAAAATTAATAGTAAAAAAATAAAAAAATAGTTACAAATTACTAATATAGCTCCTTTTTTAAGTAAAAAAGTATTTTATGAATGCAAATTTTTAAAAATTCATTTATGGCTTTCAAGCTGGTATGGTTTATATTATGTTACCTGTTGAGAAGCATTGAAAACTAAATCTTCAGGTAAATCAGTTTTCTTTTTAGCATCCCTAACAAAAAAGTTTTGTATGTTTCGAGCTTCCTCTTTTGCTTTACCAAATAAAGTCTTAGCATTTTTCGCTAAATTTTCTCGATGTTCTCTTGTTAGCCTAAAAACAGAGTTATGAAATGATTAATAGTAAAACTAGGATATTGTGAAAAAAGTAATTTTTATTTTGTATATATAAATCAAATATTACAAAAATTTAAGCTAACTCTTAAGATTTACAATCATATATATGTAGAGAGAAAGAGAATAAATAAAAAATAACTGGTATTTAATATATGTAAAACGATTAAAAATATAATAAAATATTATTTTTTTAATTATTTTACTGTCATATTGTAAAAAATTACTTTGGTACTGTCAAATATATCATTGTGCCATCTTGTTGAGGATTCAAGCCACTTCCAGATTCAATAATAGCTTGAATTGCTGGTTTTAGTGCCTAGGAATAACAAACATCAATTTGCATGATATAAATATGCAAAGAATTAAGAAAAATTCTTAAGAATAGGAAAGCTAATAAAATTAGAATTGCTTTCTCTATTTGTTTAAAAAAGGATGCAGGAATTCATAATAGTGTAACAAAACTTTTGAAAATTCTCTTTTGTAAAGTTATTTTAGTATTAATTTTACATTAACTTAAAGAAACTAAAATTTCCTATTAGTACTAGAGAAAAAATTGAATACAAGGCTATAAAAAAATTGTAAGTAAAAATAAAAATATATATAGAATAAGAAGTACAAAATATTTATAAACAAATAGTACGGCAGAAAAATTAACTCTTAAAAATTATTACAGTAACTTTGATTACATAAGCATTCACAATAATTGCTCATATGAATTTCAAGTACACACTTCGTACACATTTTAAAATTTATTTTCCTGATAGAATTTTATATGTTTAATGAGAAAATTTTTTGACAAAACCACCAAAAATATAGGGTTGCTCTAAAAGTAATTTTATTATGTAATAGTGCTTCTATAGTGGATTTCAATACATTCAATACATACATACATTCTTTATACATTTATAACTTCCCTTGTTATGGATTTGCTTTGACACTAAGTATTTATCATTGTAATTATGAAAAAAAACTTACAAAACTGTAAAAAATGATAAACATGAAAATGTTTTAAAGTTTTCTGGATAATTTTGTTTTTGTGCCACAATGTAAAATGCTTTAATATTTGAGCATTCCAAAAATATTTAGCAAGTTTAATTATTAAAAACCATGAATGAAATAATGCATACAATTTACTTATCTAAAATTTTTCTTATAAGATATCCTTACAATGTTTCATAGTTTTTAAAAACGTAGAATAATATTAGATACAAATACTACTGAAAATAAAAAAGTTAAATGTTTATAAAAATATTGAACTGCTTTTACAGAATTTAGTGCTATTAAAAAATAAATCAATACTATCACAAGAATTTAATGTGATATTTCAGAAAATCTAGGGTTAAAAATCATTATGTTTCAGAAGACTTCAAAAATCATAGTTTCAAAATATAATGAACATGTTTATGTTCAATATATTTGAAGAGGATTTAGTTATTTCTGCACAATAACCTATATTTAATACCTAGAAAATGATAATAAACACATTTTTTAAGGCACAGCAAGCATGATTTTTAGAAAATAAAATTTCTCTTAAGTGAAAGTTGTTCAAAAATTTAAAATAAAGATGTTACACAGAAAATTGTTTATATATATATATATATATATATATATATATATATATATATATATATATATATATATATATATATATATATATATGATCATGTAAAGTATAAAATACTACAACAATTTTAAATTATTCAAACACCCCCGTAGATTTGTATGCACACAATTAAGTCGGAGAAAATCAAGTATGAATTCACAAATATTTGCAAGAGATATTGAAAATTAGCAATATAAAACTGTGAAAGTTTTTAAGCAAAAAACAGTATCAATCATATTTTATTAACTCCAATACAACAATTACTGCGTTAACAATATTACCTGAAAACAAAGAGCTTCCTCAAAGCAATAAATCCATTTCACTTAAGTGGGTGTATTAAATTTACATAATAAGCATCACAAAATAAACTATTTAAATTTACTTACATTTAGACAAACATTATAATGTAAAATTCATCATTATAGATACATCAATTTAAGAGTTTATTTGGAGTAGTTGATATTTAATTGTCCCCATGTTTCAGAACCATGTGTTATCAATATTTAACCTTTTCGTCCTGGCGGTACAACTGTCATACCACGAAAATGTGTGTCTCAGAAGACGGCTGAGGTACAGCAGTTGTACCATGGATTTTCCCCCCTTTCAAGCGCTTGACTTTTTCCTGATCAAATTTCTTCAGACAGTTGAGGGAGATTTAATTGCTGTTCTTTTGTATGTGAAAGTTGTAAAAATTGGGGACTTGTCTGAGCGGAGAGTTTTGGCAAAAAACGATTTTATTGGCTCCTCTTTTTAAAAGTGAAGCATATTCATCCTCACTTTAGCAAATTTTTTCAATATAACCAGTTATTTTTTGTCGCTAGAAATAAAAGAAAAATAATGAAAATACTTCCAATCATAAATTGTGATGCGGTAGATAGTTAAGAAAGTTGCATTATAGTTGTATCAGTCTTTTTTCTATGTAGTTTTAATTTCTGTATAAAATAAGAATAATCACGGTTTTGGTTTTTAAAAATAATTTAATAAGCATAGTTTTATAAAAGCTTAAAACACTACAGATAAGAATTTATTCCCAATATAAAGATAATGTTTTCTTGCTAATGTTTTGATAAGAATTTTATAGAAATATTCTCTGAGACTAATACGAGTAGATTTTGCAATGCACTATTTGAATGAACATTTTTCAAGTTCTCAATCATTAAGAAATGAAAAGAATATTACTATTTATAGTACGACAAATGTAATTTTATTAAAAAATCAACCTGAATGCTACATATAAAGTAGGAACTCAAGATTCATCTGGCTACATTCATTGTGCAAAGCTTTTCATATTTATAGTTACAGAGACATGCAAAAAGGAAAAATCCATTTTTAAATTTTTCCTTAAAAGTGAAAGATAAAAAAGCATATATTTTAATCCATTCAATATAGAAATTTGTCATAAATAAAAATACTTAAATCAAGAGAAAACATAAATCATTACTGTATTTAACACACAAATTACTTTTAAACTTTTTCAAATGCAACTTCGGCAATTTGCATGTACTTACTTATAAAAAGAAATATTTGTTCAAAATACCTTTATTTACATTTTTAATACCAGGCATGCTGTTTTAGGAAAGTTTTTGAAATATTCAGTTAGTTTATTGTTTATCATTTTTATTATAACTAATTGCAAATTCATTACTTTAAAGATGTTTGTAATTATTTTAAAAAAATATTTCAGAAAATTATTCAGAAATAAATTAATATACTCCATATTATAGTTTTTGAAACAGACTAAATTTGTTTCACAGATACATGAATATAATCTTAAGAATCTTCTAACATTTCTTAATTTGGTATGTAAAACAACGAATGGGAAAATCGATTGCTAGTCGATAAGTATAGTATTTATAGTAAACACATTTACATTTTGATGAAAATTACGGCAGACCTAGAGCGGTGCATTACTCTCAAAAGATAAAGATTTGTCACGGTGAAAACTTCAGCACTTAAAAGGGGTGAAAGTGACCGTCTCCTTTCGGTCAAGGGGGTAGGAAATATAATATTCTCGCGCTACCGTAGGAGCAGTTTTTTTAAATGGTGACTCTGGGCTCAAAAGGTTAATATATGTTTTTGGAGCATCATTTAATTGTTTATTGTGAATACTTGAATATTTGTTATTGGTTATTTTTTTCTTATCAACCAAGCCTTTTTATGTCGAATGTTTTCACAATGCCAGTGAAAGTTTATAATAACATGAGATCAAAATTAGATAAATTAATGATTCAGTAAGTTGTATTTAGAAGTAACAGATGGGAGACTTTTTACAATTCTGAGATTTACAAGAATTCCTATAAGCAGCCAGATATCTATGTCATTAAAGCTAATCCCATTAGAAGGCTAGGTCACCATTACAGATCGGATTGCAGAGAACCAATAAATAAGTGACTTTTTTAAAATCAGATGAACCCCTCAAAAGAAAGGCTGAACACACATTAAGTAGTTAGACAATGTTGAAACAGAACACCAAGTGATCAGTGAAGGGGATGACATATATAATGCATAAAAAATCATGCAACATATCTTGGCATTTTAAACACATGAAATCAAAATTATTTGACACATTTTTAAAAGATACCCACCTCAGGAAAATCTGCCATATTAAGAGCAATTAAGTTT
Organism: Latrodectus hesperus; assembly: GCA_037975125.1. Classification (NCBI taxonomy): domain Eukaryota; kingdom Metazoa; phylum Arthropoda; class Arachnida; order Araneae; family Theridiidae; genus Latrodectus; species Latrodectus hesperus. Next base: position 20,900,700 of record CM075857.1, read on the forward strand.
TGATTTTTTCTGGATATTTGGGCAAGCTCTTGTAATGGATATTCATCACCTTCTACTTTTACCATAATATTTTCAATATCTAGAAAAGGATAGGGTTTAAAAAATTTACAAAAAAGTTTAATTATAAAACTTCAAGCAAATCTTATTCAAAATTGTGGGACAAATAAGAGAAAATTCCATAATTGTCAAATTTTATATTTTTATTAAAAAAAATAAATACATTTTTGTACCAAGAATTCTTTTAAGATTAATAATAGACAAAAAAAAAAAGCATTAAAATGAGAAATTTTATGAAAATTTAAAATCTTTAGATAAGAAACATTTTTTGCATATCATTATTTTGTTTATAAGTTCCTTTCTTTTTAATCAAAAGAAATCTTGATTTGTTGTAATACACAAACATTTACCAAACAAAAATAATAGGCTGTACAGGTTTTATATGTATTACCTCTCCTTTCTAAATGTTGCAAATTAATAACTGGTATCTCAGATAAATGTATCTATGTAAAAAACCATAAAATTTCAATTAATTTATATATTACTTAAAATTTTATTACTTTTTCATCTTTCCCAAAAAATATCACATGCAATGTCATCAATCTCTCTCCAATTATTCCGCAGTGTATTTGCATAAAATGTTTGAAAGTACTGCTCAAAATTATTAGCACAAAAATACATTTTTTTCTAAATTTATGTTAAGAAATCTCACTAGTAAAGATATTAAAATTATATTTGAAAATTAAAAATCAATCTGCTAGAACTTTGCAATTAATCCTTAACAAAAAAACTCTAACTATATTATATGGAACTGATTTTAAAGATATTTCTTCTTATAAACACTTCTTTTTATTTTGAAAATCAAATATTAAAAATATGAAATTTCCACATTTAAGAATAAACAAGACACATTCAGGAAACAGTTATAAAAAATACTGCATAATAGAATAGCAAATTAATATTTTATTGAATTATGTCATATGGATAATTAAGATATGATGACAAAAAATTTATAAAACAAATCTTTTATTAAAAAAATTAATAGTTAATGATTGTAAAAATGAAATTACAGTTTTAATTAATTTTTCCACCAATTATAACATTAAATTAATATAAATAATTTTAAACATTTATACATAAATAAAAAAAATCAATTTACTTCCTGATGAACGAAGAGATAAATTTTCAATAAAATCTTTTTTAAGTTTTTCTTTCAATTGATGTAGTTGATTTCTATAATCATTAAGATCAATAACTTCATTCATTTCATCATCTGTTAATGGTACAATCTTCGGCTTTCCACCTAAAATATATTTCCTGTATTACAAATCATTAGCAACATTCACATATACTCCTAAAAATGTTTAATTACATACAATAAAACTACAAAATAAAAACTAGTTTTGTTCTACATGTTAAAGTTGTTTTATACTGATAAAATATTTTTATGACCAAAAATTTAATAAAACTTCATAAACTTTCTTATAACAGCATTAATGAAATTAATTATTAAACTAAAATTTAATGGGCAAATTTAAACCACTGTCAAGGAAACTATGTAGGAAAATTTATATTCATATTAATTACATAGATTTAACTATTTTTTAGTCACTTGGTTCTTTTGACAGAATTAAGTTACTATCATAAACATTTTTACTAAAATCAGTGATATTCCCTGAGAATAATAAAAATTTTTAATACCACACCTATCCCATGTTACCTTATAACTAAAGAATACTTGCATGAGTTTGAATACTTCATAGTAATGATTTAGTTTACTGTACTCTAGCCTAACATAATATACTGCACATCTATATGTTGTCTGACCCAACATACTGCAACACATTTGATGTGGATAATGAATCTATTAATTGAGAGAAAATGAAGAATGAATTTTCATGTTTTAAATAAATTCAGTCAGTTTATTATTTATCTAAAATGGGAAAGAAGAAGTGTAATAGATCACATAATAATATGAATCATGTATCTTCTATAACATGATATTTAACATTGTTATCACATACTGAAAAATAATTATTTGAAATACAATAATAAAAAAATTTACTTGCAAATCTTTGATTGTACATAACAGAGTATTTTTTACATGTAAAATCACCATTACTTTCAAAATGAGATTAATGACACTTTTTTTTCTATAATTATAATATAAACATTGAATAAAGTATAAATATTTATATAAATATGATGGAAAGGAAAACAAAAAATGGTCTTCAATTAACAATTATGAATAGTTCCTTTTACAATTTATAATTAAAATAATTTTAATACAGTATTCTCAATTAAATTTGACTTCATTGGCTTTGGGCAAATCTCATCATCTATGCGGAATGTAATCAAAATGATGGAAACATCCTAGATTTATGAATATGGCATTATTAATATAGAGTTGGCATGTGTTACAAGTTGGATTCCCCAGGAAATCCACTTATCATCAAAAGACTGTGGTGGTCTGGCTGGTTAGGGCATAATTCTCATTTTCAAAAGGTAGTGAGTTTGAATCCTGACTTAACTGAATATTCATTGTGTTCACTAAAGGTGGTTAGAATACATTAAATAGATAGTGGTCACTTTGTTGTTCTCCAAGTGAAGAAATCTCTCTGGTGTGACTTGGTGCCTATTTCTAAATTAAGAAGACTGCCATGTGGTTGCTTTCACCAATTGGTTCAGCCCACCAACCTGGGCTAGTTAGAATGAAATATCCTGATGTAACAACAACTTATCAATTGACCAAATTTTGTAATTGTGGCATCAACGTAGAGGATGTTTGGCATTAATATCTGTAGCAATTAGCTAAAGAATCACAGCTCGCTGTAAATGTTCTGTGTACAAAAGTGACTGTAATAGACATCAGAGGATCCAGATATTTATTAAACTCTTAAGAGATTTTGATTACAACCATTTTTCTTTTTTAGATATTATAATCGTTTTCCAATACCTGTCAGTCTCTTTCACTCAGTTTCTCCTCACATCACAATTTTGATAATCTGAATTACTTTCATTGTATTGTGTCAAAACTTTGGATTCTGTTCTTCTAGAAATAGCTAAAAGCTGGGAAGTTTTGGTTAGTTATTTCAGTTAGTCTCCAACAGTCACACATTTTTCAAAGTCTGTGAAGTTTGGCATTTAATTGACATGACAAAAATCTAAGATATATAGAATTTCAATAAAGCTACCTCAAATTATCAATATATATATATGGTTTATATTTAAAATAATTATCAGCTAAGATTTTAATACTTACAAAATACATTTGTGCAAAGTGCACATTACCTTTCTATTTCAAAATAAAATTTTATAGAAACTAGTTCTGTAGTTATATACATATCTTATAATTAAATAGTTTCCAAATAATAAATAGTTTAGTTATTCAGCAAGATATAAATAGCTAAAAATCAAGGGGATTTAAAATAATATTAAATAAATATGGCAATTGAGTTTCTAGTGTACTATCAATTCAATATAAAATGCAGTTTATTTATTCTTAACACATTATATTTATTCCTTATTGAATTACAAAATAAAGGAGTTCCCTGATTTTTAGGGGCAATTCTTATATTTACTCCACATTTATAATATTTTATCAATAAAAGTCTTTAACTTTACATTTTGGTTTCCTTTAAATATCAATAATAACATTTTAAATAGCGAATATCTCAACAGGTAAATTTATGGAACGTAATAAACAAATGAAATATAAAACTTTAATTTACAATGAGCTATCAAAGTTATAAATAATTAAATAAAATAAATAAATGATAAACATATTTCAGGAAAAAAATTTCCATGATAGAAATGTTTCTTTATTAACATTGCCAACTGTAGTGGCTTAGTTAACCTTACAAAAAGGAATTCATAACATAAAAGTTACAATTACTTGAGTAAAAAAAAAAAAACTGAGGCATAAGATGAAAAATTCTGAGCCAAATAAATGTAATTTTAATCATAGGCACTCCTGTAACTTAATAAAGAAAAATCTATGTTATAAAGGATTTGATTAATGTAGTAATCAAACCATCATTCATTTATAAATGAATTAATGAGCAAAGAAAAGATTGAGAAACTATTTTTAACTTTATTTTATTATTACAAAATCTCAATTCTGGTTTATTAAGAACACAGTGATATGTCTAAAATATAATCACAGTATATTAGTAGGCTGGAATAGGATTTTCAATATTTAGTAAAATATAAAGTTAATGAAAATAGGAAACAACATAACTTTAAATGGAATACAATACTTTTAATTTAAATATTTTAAAAACAAATATTTCATTACAAAATCATAAATAAGCATTCTACAATTTTTTTGGAGACATAGTTAAAATATTATTTAATTAATAATTTCACCAAAACTTTTCACATTAAAATTTTTTTATTAATAACTACAAGAAAAAGTATTGAAGGAAGTTAAAAGTAATGACATGAAAGAATATGAGTTATAAGATAAAGATAATTGAACATAAAGTTAAAAGCCTCAAATAGCAAAAGTTTTGAAAAACCTTAAAAAATTTCTACAAGTTCCAGGTTATAAAACATTATAATGAGCACTACAGGTAGTTTGATATCAAATTATATGTAAATATCATGTATTTTTATAGTGTGTCAGAATAAATATTAAGTTTCTTACTTATGCTATAGTTTTGTAGAAATAAATTATTAATTTTACAGATTTTCAAACTATGTGAAGTGTTACCATGTTTAATAAATGTAGAATAGATAAATATTACAACAAATATGATAAGAAATAAATATAAAAGATTTTTTGCAATACATTTGTAGTTCAAATATTTAAACTCATATATAGATTGAGTTAATTTATTTTAATACTTCTTTAAGATGCTATAGTATGTTTAACATGAATATTTAAAGTTTCTTTACCTAAAAGCAATTTTTTTTACAATTAAATATATAATAAATATAACTATAGCCCTGCCTGAAATGATAAAATATATTTGTTGCAAAATTACTAAATATAGGGCAACATTTTCCACCGAAAAGATTACAGTCAAACTATCACCAGAGCAAATTATAAATTCTATTTCTATTTTAAAAAATGTAATTTCTGTTCAGTAAAATTTTAAAAATTAAATTTAAAAAAAATCAAAAGTTTTTTAACATTAAATCTTATATATAAACAACATATAAATTTAACTCAACAATATACCTTTAGACATTTTCCCAAGGGCCTTTTTTGCATATCGTACATGATTTGTTTGTAAATCTGATATAACTATATGCTTCAAACCAATAGGATTTATAGAAGTGGAATACAATAGATTGGATGATGTACAGATCTTGAAGGGTGTTCTGTTCAAAATTTTCCACATAAACATGTAAGAACTTCTGAATCGCATTAAATGTTCCATTCTAAATTAATAAATAACAGATAAATATTTTTAGTTTTATATTAGAACAAATATTTATATTTTGGCAAACATCAAAATTTATACTGATAGCAATAAATTTTGAGCTATAAAGCCTTAAATAAAATAATCAGAAAATATAATTGTAATTAATTTTGTCTTTATAACAAATATTCATGCATTAAATTTCAATATAAATTAAAAGTACCTTATGTGTGGGAAAATCTGAAGATTTTAGTCAAAGTAAACTTTTTGAAATTTTAGTTTTATTTAAAACTTTTTTCATTGCTAAATGAAGTAACAATCAATAGTATTTTTTTACTTACTTTTTATATAGTATATACAACTTATGTTAAAAAAATACATTTAAAGAAAAAGTAGAATAAATAATAAGTGCTATCAACAAATAGAATGCAGCCCAACTTTTCTAGTGGTCAGCATGCCTGACTATGAATAAGGAGGTCCGGGGTTCGAATCCCAGTTTGGGCATATTTATACTTTTGCTCTTTATCTATCCTATCTTTGTCCCTTCCTTGTATGAATGGGTTGTGAATGGTTGCCTTCTCTATAAACGGGTAACGATGGCATGAGCATACTGAGGAAGTCAAACTCCACACCAAATAACGGTCCAGTTGAAAAAGTTAAGCAGTGCATTCCATTATGCCAGTCTAGCTGGCACAAGACAACAACAAATAGAATAAACAACTCACTAAATATAAACTTATTACAGCTGAATGGATTCTACCATATAGCAACTTTTAATATCTCCAGAAGGTAATTAATAACTTAAGTTTTATACTTACCAATTTGCATTATACAGGATAAATTTAATAAATAATCCCTTTTCTGTTGTGTGTGCAAGTGTTGCAATGCCTAAATTTTTAATTTCATTAAACATTTGAAGTTGTTAAATTTCTTTCTTTTTTGTAAACTAGGAGGGTTACTCTGAAATTTTTGAGATACGTGCAGACGAGAATTTACAAAATAAAAATAAGTTTAATTTTAAAGTACAAAGTATTTTAACACTGAAGACAATTTTTTACTGACTTACTTCAACTTGTTTAGCGTGGAATAAATTTTAAACAGAAGAAAAAATGGAGTTGACACAAGAACATTTTCGCGCTATGATTTTCTACGATTTCAAAGCAGGATTAAATCCAGAAGAATGCGTTCAACCGTTGCAATTAGCATTTGGTGATGAATCTCCAGCTCATGCTACTGTATTCAGATGGTATTAGAGAATTTAGAAGAGGTCGCAATTTTCTTCAGGATGAAGAACACACAGGAAGGCCGCCGTCGGCAGTAATCCCGGATAATGTGTCTGCCATACGAAAAATGTTAATGGATGATAATCGCTGTACCTATCAAATGATACAGAAGGAACTTAACATTGGATCTGCAGCCATACACAAAATCATTCATGAAGAATTACACATGAAAAAAGTTGTTTGCCGTTGGGTTCCCCATAATCTAACTGAGCATCAAAAAGAGGAGCGTGTCTGAATCAGTAAAGAAACTCTTAATATGCTGAATGATGATGGCCACCGCATCATTTCTAAAATTGTAACAGATGATGAAATGTACATACTGCTTTTTGACGTTCCAACACGTCAAGAAAGCAAAGTATGGGTCTTTGAAGATGATCCCACGCCGACAATGGTGAAAAAACAACGTGCACTGAAAAAAGTGATGTATGCCGTTTTCTTCAGAAGTACGGGATTGGTCAAAGCCATCAAGTTAGAAGGACAGAAGACAGTAACAGCAAACTGGTATACCACTAAATGTCTTCCAGAAATTCTATAAGAACTGAATGTTAGGGGACTAATGCTTCACCATAACAATGCATCTTCACATACAGCCGGATTAACAGTTGAGTTTCTTAAACAAAAACAAATTAAAGTGATCGAACATCCACTGTATTCACCTGATCTAGCTATGTGCGACTTTTGGTTATTCTTTAATCTAAAAAAGAACTTACGTGGACGTCGCTTTCATTCAGAAGAGATATGATGTGGCTATAAATGCATTTTTTCATCTATTCGAAGAAATGAATGGCTTGAAGCATTTAATCTGTGGAAAATTTGTCTACGAAAGGGCATTGATGCTGGAGGAGACTGCTTTGAACACACCTAAAATTTTGTAAGTATAACTTTCAAAACCTAGTTGTATCTCAAAAATTTCAGTGACTCTCGTATTTGCATGAAAAATATTTTCATAATTTCAGTTTTTTTTTTATTGCTGACAAGTATGAATATATAAAATATGGGAATGATATAGCTTTGTATAAGATATTTGTTTTACATGGATTTTAGTGGATGTGTTAAAAGAAAAAAATTGGTAGGACATCATATTAAAATGTCAGAGTAAAAAAAAATAATCATGAAATCTACATTGGTTTGTTTTGATACTCAGTGGTCATTTTTTCATGAGAAAATTAATTAGATCAAAACTACAGTTTAAAGTGGATTTCTAACAACTACAAACCAAGGTGAAATTTGAACCCACTAATTGTTGAACCAAAGGGCAGAGCATTAACCATTTGGCTGCCAACTTCGCAAATATAGATTGAAAAAGAGCAAGATTTTAGCACTACATAATTTTTTAGCTGTGATGAGGTGAAAGGATATTTTACCACATCACAGCTAAATAAATATTTTATGAATTTTCGCTAAATTAGTTTACAATTAGAAATCACCTGTTCCCTCTATTTGGCTGTTATTAATTATTGGTTGGTTCAGAAAATAATAGCCAACATTGATAGAATCCCACAAGCTTACTGTTTTATAAAAATAAGTATTAAAAAAATTCATCATAGAACAGTTTTATAATATTCTGAAAAATGTTTCTTTAATGATACAGCTAAAAAATAATCATAATTTTTTTAAGGATATAGAAGAATTTATAACCTTTATCCAAATTTTCATGTACTACATTCAATTCAAACATTTTGAAAAGTATTTATAAATATCATGAATGATCAATACAATCAAACCTTGTTACTTAGCAAAATAAAAGGAAAACATGTCTTTTGTAATAAGTGACATTTTGCTGAAAAAGTGGTTGCATATGCATAGTCCAACTGGGTGATATAACACTTAAAGCAAATTCTCTTTTCCCCCTGTTGTACTTTATTTCACTTGATATTTGAAGGGTTGATTAAATTAAAATTTAATGCAAAAGCACAATAACTTTAGAAAACTTTTTGCTTAAAGAACAAATCAATAAGTGATAAATGTTTAGTTTATAAAATGTAAATAAAATGTTTGCATTATTTTTAAGTAGTTTCTGAATCGTAAATATTTTTAAGCAACATAAGATGCAAATGGAATATTTATGACAAGTTATGATTTTTTCCCCGTTACGGCTATTAACAAAAGGGGGTATAATGGAAAAGTAGCCCAAAAAAGAAATAAAAATAGATATCACATATATTTAATTATATTATTACAAAGTTATTTAAGAATTTTTCTAGCAGTTTAATACATCATTCACTTTTACAAAGATAGCAATGGTAAAAATCGGGCTTCACTGCAATTTTGGGTGCTTTGAAAGACGGTTTTCTGTCAGTTTAGTACGATGCAATTATGCATGAAACTTTCCTATGCAGCACTTATATATTATTTTGATATGCATAATTTAGACATTTTATTGAATTTTCATTGCCTTATTGATATTTATTGCTTTTAAGAAAAGAGGACTCATCCTAAAGTGAAATTTTACAAATAATTGTAAGCATAAAAGTGAATTTTGAAGAATTGTGTTGATTAATCAAGTATTTATTGTATATTGATAGTGCTCTAAAAAGATTATAACCTGTATCTCTGTTTAAAACTTTTTTTATTAAATGAAATTATGCATCATTTAGCTTTTCAAACAAACCTGCAATATTTTGTTTACAAATATTCAACCAGCATGCTTGGGACTCATCAACTGTGACGCTATGCTGTTGTCAACTTTTCTATTTTGTTTTTTTATTCATGTTGGATTTTCTACATTAGCATATCAAAGTTTTTATTTTATAATAATGTTAATGATATATATTTTTGATTTTTATCAAAAAACAGCAATATCAAATATTATTTATTCAAAAACGCACATAGCAATCCTTATTTCCCCTGCACATCAATTTGCATCTAAAATCGCTAATAAAATGACAAGTATTGCTTATGAAGATTTCTATCTTTTATTTCATTTTTAAGTAACTAACTAAAATCAATTAAAAACTTTTATTATAAGATTTTATTTACTCTTCAGAATAAAAAGTACAGTTATTTTTCTACATAAATCTAATAGTTTGAGATCAGATCTGCGATGACTAAATAAAAAGTTAAGTCGATCAATTTGTCTACATTTGTGGTAGGATATATCGGATATATCTAAAACAACGTGAGACATTATCTTCCCAATGAATAAGAATTTTATTGTTCATTGTTTAGGGACATTTGGATTGAAACTCGACCCACAACTACCATGATTATCTATTTGGATCATGCTATATCCAACATGAAATTAACTATAAGTTAAATAAAAATTGATAATTTCCGAAGATTACTTTTTCTAAAATATAATTGTTACCTTCTCCCTTCACAATTTTAGTACTTAAAAATTTTGAATCAAAAAATAAGTTTAACAACATATTCTCGTTAATGCAGGTGAATATTTGGTACAACCTGTAAATTTTTTTTCATATTTACTTCAACCAATCAAGGTTGAGGTCAGAACCGGAAATTGTTGCCTGTCTACAAAGATTCAGCCGGTCTGTAGCAGCTACCAGCCATACCATACCATTGCATTTTAAAAACAAGAATGCTCACTTGTTGCTTCGGTGAAGTTTGTAAACTTTGAGTATCGTAAATATTTTATGCAGCAGACAGCATGTTTTGAAAGTAAATGAATGATCGTTATATCATAGAATGTTCATTTTTTCTGAGTTATTAATTTGTTAAATTACGCTTTTGATTGAAATATATTTATGAAATCTTTTTCATGATTATAAAAGTGAATTATTCTTATGCTTTAGACAGTTTTCGTGATGGAGCTCAAAGAAACTTTTTATTTTGAAGTTTAGTAATCATCACCATATTATTAAATGAAATAATTAAAAAGGTATTGTAATGGAATTCTTGATTATTAATTTTAAATAATTTATTTTAAATCTGCAATTACTAAGTACACTAATTAGTTATATTTATAAGTTATTTTTAATTTCTAGTATCTCAATTTCTAATTTTAGATATTGATAGAATTCAGTTTATAAGTTTGTATTTTTTAAATAAATATATGAAAATTTGATACAGCTGAAAAAATTATGTAAAAATCTGGTGTATTAGTAATATCACATATTACAATTCAAGACAAAAATAGAAATCAAATAATTTTGTATATAATAATTTAATAAATCAGCATATTTTTTATTTTTCCCTGTCAAATTAATTTTTATTTTAAGGAATTGTTTAGATTAAAAACCATGGAAGCTATTAAAAAGATTATAATTGTTAAACACAGACATTATTTTCCTATAATAGCATGTATTTGTTTCCACTTAGAATCTTTTACAGTTTTGTCTGGATGAACTTATTTGTGAGGTTAACATTTTCTTAGTAGTTCAATTAAAAAATCAATTTACTAACTATGAAACTGTTTTGTTAAGGAAGGAGCAATTTTACATATCATTTGTGTTTCACTATAGAAACATTTTTTTTTTTACTGTCTTGTCAAAAATATTTGAAATTTATTTACTTTTAACTCTAAGGAATTTTCATTAATAGAAATGTTTGTAAAATTTCTCCTGAAATTATTAATTTCTGCAGAAAAATAGTTGAATTAAAAATTGGAGTTTCTAACTATCATATTTTCCAACAAATAAGCAGTTTTCTAATTTATTATTTTTCTATTAAAATTTTACTTTTTTCAATTATAAAAGCAGTTCTATATATTTCATTAATATTGCACATATGTTACTTAAATTCTTTGCAGAAATTGACAAAATTATCAATGATTGAATATTATGATAAATATATTTAGAATAACATAAATTTTCTAATGGAGTAACATTTGGGAATGCTTGCATTCTCTGACTAAACACTGAATCAATAACCTTTTTGCATGGGTACAAAAGTATTCAATATCTTATCTTATAGTCTAAATTTGGTGCACAATTTAAAAATTTTTCTCTACCCCTGAAAACACACTACTATATGCTAAAATGCTTTTTTCATTTTCTTTACCACAAAAAGATACTTAATTGGTTAACACTAAAAGATTTGTTTAATGTCATTTATCAAAATATATCTTAGAACATAAAGAGCAATGAAATAAGTTATTGTGTATTGTTGTGAATAACATAATTTTTTTTATTGTAATTAGTGTTTATTCACTTATTAATTGCACACTGAACAAAAAATTATCTTATATAATATTAACAGCCAGTAGTTATAAACCAAATAGCAACTATGTGAAATGACAATTATGATTATGATAATAATGTAAATAAATCAACAATTATGTGAAAACACTGTTTTTCTGTAATAAATTGTTTAAATTAAGAGAAATTACTATAAAGAAAATTATTCTTATTACTAGTTATAATTAGGTTTGCCAGATTTCTGAAATGTTCTACCAGGACACTCAAGTTGATTGCAAATATTCCTTAGCAAGCACAACTTTTCAAAATAGTGTATCATTTATTTTAATTTAAGGTACAATAGGAGAATTGCTATTGATAATTTCAGAAGTTTCAATATTTTCACAATCAACAATATTTGTTTTGATCAGATTGACCCATGAAAATTGTTCAGCATTTCCAAAACTATTCTTCTTAGAGGACCAAGTATGCAGTGCATTTTTCATAAGAACTGTCAAATTGTTCTACTCTGTTCTGGACTTGCTCATCTAAATTCCTATTGATGTTCTTTGCTCATCTTTAATTTTCATTCAGTATAAAAATAAATGACAAAATAAGTATCTTAAATAATCCTTTACTATTAATTATTTTTATATTTTTTGGTCAGCTCTAAAACTAAATTTTTACTGGAATGTGAAGTAAACCAGCCAGGTCACTTGGATTTTGTCTAAAAACTGGGACGTATGACAACCATAGCTTAAATGGTATCAATCTTACAAAAATCTTTATTTGATGCTATCTGATAATTGCAATAAATGAGTGACATAAGTAATAGTGTTTTATAATAATTTATTAATCAAGCACAAATATGATAAGTCACCATATTTAATCTTATTTGATTATTATATAAAATAGAAAAGACTCAGAATTATTTGAATTCATACATATTCAAACATAATGATACACTTAAAAGAAGCTAAAATATTTTATATAGTTGTGTGACATAAGCGAAAAATTATTCACATCTGAGTCTATGTATTTCTACTAAGCTGATTGTATTATTGAGTTATGATAAATATTATAGCTTTTTAATAGCATTGAAAATTTTGAAATTTAACTTTGAAAAATAGGATTATATTTTGCAACACTTCATTATCACTTTCAATACTAAGCATAATCACTAATTAATTATGTCTCATAAAATGTTTTGGTGGTAAATATTGGATTTAGAACACATTAAACTTCAGATTAAAAGTTTGCATTAGAAAATCCATTCAGGTAGAATAGGCACATATTTAATAAGTGATTTGTCTTATTCTGTAATTATACCAATAAATCAGGTTGTTAAGGTAGCAGAAGGGTTATTGCTCTGGTCTTTGGTTCAACAGATTATTCAAGTTTCCTATTTCAAGTTTAGGTGTTTGTAGTGGTTTCAGAATGCACTTTAATTTGTTGGTCCTGCTCTAGTTTTCCCTCCTGTTAAAAAAAATGGCAATTGAGTTTCAAACAAACCAAACCAATAAATTAGGCTCTGCCTTCTTTTAAAAAATGTTAGTTGAGTTTTCAAGTAACTACATTAATTTAATATCAATAAATTTGAAATTTTTTTTTTAAATTTTCAAAAAGCTACAAAGTTCTAAGTTAAGCACAAAGCTAAAGAAGATAAAAGTTCTTGCTTATTTTCATGTTAAATATCATGTAAAAATATTTCTTTGATAAAAATTAATTTTTTATTGAACTTTTAACAAAAAAATTATTCCAAAAGAAAAGTTTAAAAATTTTTCGATTTTTTTAAACCTTTTAGATGAATTTAAGTATTAAAATAAATAAATCTTGCATAGGTTTTTATTATTTTGTATATATATCTTAAAATGTGCTTGGATTTTTAAAAAGGTGGTAATTGTGGTAACCTTTAAAATTATTTAAGAAATACAGTAAATCCTCAGTATTTATTCATACATTTTGATTTTTTTAAAAACACTTTTTAAAGTTTTTGGGAATTTAAATTGATGTTAACCAGTTTAATAAACATTTCTGACTCAAAATTGATTCTTATCATGATGTTTAAATCTGCTTTCTTATTATAATTTTGACACATTTTTTTCTTTTTGTTTAGGGCACATCTCTTTAAAATTTTAAAGCATTATCTTCAATATCCTTTGAGAAATAGTCATAAAATTTTTTAGATTGAAATCTTAGTTTTCGAAAGGTCTGTATATTTCCATAACTAGTAGGTTGTCAAGTATGAAATGGAGCAAAAAATGCACAAAATTGAATTCGATTTTTTTCCGATAAAAACTTTTTATTTTATTTTTAATCAAAGTATCCACCTATATTATCTATACACTTTTGCCATTTTAGAGGTAACTCACTTATTCCTTTGATGTAGAAGCCTGTATCACGGGAACTCTTGAAAAGCAATTTTGATAGACTGTGTGGAATTGAATTTTTTTCCATTTAAAAAGTTATTTAAATTTTGAAAGAAATGATAGTCAGTGGTGAGCACACAAAGTCAGTGGCGAATACGGTGGATGACGGAGATTTTTTTTAATTTCAACGTCTGTAGCTTTAACACGGTCATTCGTGCGGTATGTGGTCGAGCGTTGTCGTGCCAGAGAATTGGGAGTCCCATTAACCAATTTTGGCTGTTTAATCGCAAGATTTCTCATCATTTCGTTTAGTTGATAACAGTAGGCATCCGCCGGGATCGATTGGCCCGATTCCATAAAGCTGTGGTGGATACTTGGATGACATCTGAGTCAGAGCACCAAACAATGATCACCAGCTTCTTCTGGTAGATGTCTCTTTTCGGACAGAGTTTTGGTGGTTCACCTTTCTATAACAATTGCGATGAACGCTTACGATTATCGTACATGATCCATTTGTTTTTGCATTTGACAATTTTGTTAAGAAATGGTTCAGATGTGTTGCGACAAAGAACAGAAAGACATGCGTTGAGTCTCCGTTCCTTCTGTGCATCAGTCAATTCATGCGGTATCCACTTGTTCAGCTTTTCCACTTTACCGATTTCTGCCAAATGATTCAAGATTGTTTGCTTGGATACATTGTATATTTATGATAATCCACGAGCACTTTGGCTGGAATTCGCTTCCACGGTGGCTTTTAGGACGTCATTATCTACCCGAGTCTTGGGTTGACCACATTGTTCATTAGACAAGGCCAAATCTCCCGAACGAAATTCCTTAAACCAACGGGCTACAGTCGCGTTTGTAGCCACTTAAATGTTGAACTCACTAATGATATTGGCGACTGCCTGCCGTGGTGTGGCTCCATGGTGGAACTCGTACTTTATCAACACACGAATTTCGCTAATTTCCGTGTTCTCGCTTAAAAATTGCAAATTTTTTCAAACTGAAATATGTGTGTGTGCGTTTAAAAGAGGAAAAGATGTGTACCTTTCATACGAAAAACAAATTATATCAAAATACGGCTTCTGAATGAGATTATGTGTAACTGAAATAAATAACATGAACTTTGCTCCAATTCATACTTGGCAACCTGATAATAATATGGCAAAAAAGCTGATATCAAAAGTAAACTCAGTTATTCATTACAAAATTAAGAAATTTACATAAAACTATGCCTTATGCTTTAAATAAAGTTAATATCAAGCAAAATATCGATTCCAAGAAATATGTTTAAAAATTTAGCATTTATATCATAATGGAAAAATGATAGTTTTGTTTTTTAATGCATTAATTATTTTTATAAGCTTAAAGAGTGTAAACAAACTTAAAATATCAAATATTTTATTCTGCCTTGATCATGAATTATTAAATTTAGACGATCAATATTCTTTGTTAATTAGAATCACATTCAAAGCAACTGTAATACTGTGTTTCAAAGGAATTTATCTATTTTCTTTGTTAGATGATTTATTTATAAAAAATAAAAGCTTGCTAAAAATTCCTATGAAAAATTATTTATACTAGTGAAGTTCTATATTAGGGGTGGGCATTAAGGTGACCGCGATTGACCAGTAGACCACAAAGACATTTTGATGTGATTGCTAATCCTAATTTTTATGATGTGCATACCTAAAAATATACTTGTTCATATAATACGCGTGTTTCATCATTGAAGGTGATCGCGAGACAAAAAATTAAACAGCTTGTGGCTCAGAAAAATTTGCACAGCCCAATTCTATAGAAATAAGCTAATAAATATATTCAGATTGAAATACTTATATTTAAAGAATTATCCTCCTGATAAATGTCTCTCTCTAGTTGTGTTCTCTACTTTATTCTGTGTTATTGCATAGTTATGCATCATGCTATCAAGATTACATTATGAAAAATAGTATAGAAGTACTTATAAGAATTATATAAGAATTTTTTTCTAAAAATTAAACACTGAAAAAAAGTTTATTTGCAATTTCAGTTTTGATAAAATTTATTCGTATCTTATTACAAAATTTATTCATATTTTTTCAATTTAATTTCTATATGCGATTAAGCACTATCCAAAATTGATTCATTGGTTCTTAAACTTTGACTACATGACAATTCTTAGTTAATTACTAAATACAAATGACTAATTTTATCATAATTTACTTTAATCGCTTTTAATCTTGCGCATTTTTATCTAATAACTCATTCATACAATTTTTGTTCTTGATATATTAGAATATTTTCCATATGACTAAAATAGTTAGTCAGTTTTCAAAAAAAGTAACAGCTTTGGAAACTTAACACAGGTGTTTTGGTTTCATCGAATTGCACATTACAGAAACATTAAATCCATTTAACACATGCCTAAATAAATCCCTTGTTAAATTTTTATTATTCTGACATATTCTACATTGCAATTTGTTTTCCTCTACTATAAAATGTGCAGAAGTTTAAGAATTTTTTCATATAGATGATAAATTAAAATTGGCTAGCATAGTATTTTAGCAAATTATTTTCCACTTTTATTTAGATTCGACAGAAAATCGATAACTAAATTATAAGAAAAGATTATAAATTTTTTAATCTACTATCTTAATTTTTATGGCAAGATAAATCGCAAATGCATTTCTAAATGGATATATTTTCACGATTAAAGTTATTTCTTTGAATACTTTTGTTTTTGAATTGTATTATGTGTATTTGATCTAAATAAATATTTTTGCTGTGTTCTACCAATGAATATTGTGGATGTTAATGTAACAGAATTAAGAAAAGGTTTCTAAAATTTTTGCACATGTATTTTTTGTGACATCATTAATCGTTCTCCTTCCTCAAAACTGTGCTTTAAATAATTAAGTGATGCTTAACACTGGGCATTTGTATAGATTTTCCCATATCGCTGATAAATTTTCATATTTAATATGAAATTTGTGTTATCTTCTTTCAATGGTTTTTTTTTAATTTTAATGTTCTAAAAAGTTGTTCAAGTTAAGGTTCGCGTACTTTCTTTTTTAAATGCTTTAAAAAATTGCTTTGAATTTGTTAAGTTTAATAAAAGCGGTCATGAGAAGGAAATATTTAAGATTCGTGATTTTTGTTAAAGCTGAAAAGTAATAAAATTCGAAACTTCTATTATGTAGGAAAATTATCTTTTATGAAATATCCGAGTTTGATAAAGTAAAGGAAATAATTGACTTGAAAGAACTAAGTGGCTAGAATTTTTTTTAAATGTTTTAGAAACAGTAACAAAGGAACTAATCATTCTTCGATAAATTATTTTTATTCACATGTGTGAAATATAATTTCTGTTCGTTTTGAAGAATGAGTTCCCGTAACAAGTTTTTGCTTTTTTTTATCTGTTCTCTTTTAAGTTATTTATAGATCTTCATAATTGTGTGATGGAAAACAAATGTGATTTCATTTTTAAATACAAGTCTGAAAAATTATCAGATGTTTCTTATCGGTGGCTTACATTTTTTACCTTTTGTGTTTATGATTTATTTTATTATTAACACAAATGGTAAATTCCTGCATGTACAATAATCAAATAACAAAAAGGAAAAATTATTATCTTATATACACATTTCTGAATTCCAAATCTTATAATTTTTTCTGGCTTTATATTTCTATCTTCTGTGCTGACCCAGTTATAATATTTATAACTCGAAAGCATTCTACTTGATTTATCCATGTTTAAATTAAAGTTAAAATAATAAGTGATAAATAATTATTAATAAAATTACAGTATAAATAACTTTAAAATTTTAGTCAAAAGAAAAGAAAATACAATGATTTGATATGTGTGTGACTTTTAGTATTACTTTGTTGAAGTTTTATTCATATTTATTAAAGCGTATTTATTTTTTGATATGAAGATTATTTGTGTTAATTATATTTCAAATCATACTGCTGTAAGTACTATATTTTCCGAAAATGCTTCTTTGATTTAACTAATTTATTTTACTCTCATGTTTGCATTCGCGAATAGCAATCATGTTCACTTAACGCGGAATATGGTTATTATTTACTTTTTAATCATAATAATAATAATAATAATATAATATTCACTAAAAAGTATCAAGTTCTTGTTTGTTGCCGCTAATTCATTCAAATATAATAAACATTTGTTAAAATCTTCGCATAATTATGTGCTTTGATAATAGCTTGTTACACAAACTAATGATAATTCAAAAAATTGAAATTCATCATAAATAGTCAAAATCACGTGATAAATGAAAATATAGAACATTACAACTGCGTGCCCATCGGCAGTATTTTATGATAAAAACTGCTATTCATGGAAACTTATACATATGAGGCATAGGTTTTAGAAAAATGTGGATGAAGTAGATAATTTTTTTTCTTAGCTCTGTTAAGATTTTCATCAGAGGAATCTTTGTATTTCTTAATAGCCATGACCAAAATCATTAAATACATATGAGCCATCATTATATTAGAAATGATATATATTATTCTATCTGTGTGTGTGATGACAATATCCTGAAACAAGAAATATATGTCAAACCCCTGTACTTCATTGCCTCATCTGATATTAAGGAACATAAAAAAAGTAAGCTTCAGGTGTGTCAATCAGCTATAATATATCTTACTGGACAACATGAAATTACTTTCATTTCATGCCTGTCTTAGGATTTGATGTATTATTTCATCATGCAAAGTGTCATCAGGACAGATTTCGTTGTAAAGATCACTTGAATGGAAATTTTCAGTTTATGCAAAATGCATGAAGGCTTCAGTTAATAGTACAAATTGAATGTTTTCGAATTTTGCTCTTAAATGTCTACAATCACGTAGCTGGAATTCAGACAAGAAATACATGCGATTCTCCTGTAATGGATTCCTAGTGTGATATGAAAAAATTCATACTTCGAAATTTTCGGCACATTGCCTGGTATTTACAAACTTCCACTTTATGGAATTTCGTCTCAAACTTGAATTTTAAGTTCGTCACTACTCTATCCTGCATAACCTGGATACTTTTGATATAGCAAATGTTAAAAGTACTCATTTCTATTCGGGTATGCCATCAAAATGAAAGGATGGACCTGATCAGCAATTATACATACGTATTTTGGGCTGTTCAAGATATTCAAATTGGTACTATTCCAATTGATGTAAGAAATATAGGAAATGCATTTCCTTTGTGAAATCGAATCCTTTTTAAAAATAAATCAGTATTAGCGATTCTCAAGAGTAGTTGATATAGATTGGAATAAGTTCATAATTTTATTATGTAAACAACAGTTTAAAACTTATATTGGTTCTGTGAAATTTCATCTACTACAACTAAATTTTCGTCGGAAATGTCAACAATTAATTCCCACACGCGTTTATTTTACGATTCCATTATAATATAGCGTTGTAATACCAACCCATCTTGAATTGAGCTGAATATCTTCTGAAGAAGGAATAATTTTTAAAGGGATTGGATTGGTTAATTCAGTGTTTCTCAACCGTTTCTCAACCGCTGTGACGCAAAATATCCAAGTATCTGTCCAAAATCTAAAATGTCATTGGCAAGCAACCGATTTTAAATCATCACCTACATTACAATAATAATAGTTTTCTAGTTTAGAAAATAATATGATCAATGATGAAAAATATAACAATCTGGTAACTATGTACCTAATCGCTTTTCATAAATTACAGCGTCGTACACTTAGTACACCAATTAGTGTGCCTCTGTCTGCCTTGAGTATCGCTGATTACTTTAAGGAGGAATATCTATAGTAATCTCATTTATAAAATTATTTTAATAATTCTCTAATTATTCCTTGAAAATTCTCTTTGTCATTATAATTTATTTATGTGAAAAAATTGTGCCGATGGGTCGAATTATTAAACTCAACGGTCCGCAAGAACGCTCCGAAATATTTTATTGGTCCTTGGAGTAAATCCAGTTGAGAAACATTGGCTTTGTTTACTGCTCTTATTAAGCTTCTATAAAATGTAGGCAGGCACTTTAAAGGGAGCTCTATTTGAAATAAGCACTCCTCAACAATTGTATTATCTAATGTTAAGTTTGAGAAGGTGATGAACAATGCATTTTTTTTTACTAAGAATTTTGCTTTTTTGGGCAAATAAAACACTTGCATTAGCTCTTTTAATAAAGCATTTTTCCATTCCATGATTATACGTTTTAATTATTTTTGCATTAACAATTTTTATTCTTTAAGTTCTTCCGTGTTTTGAATTTGTCTTCCAAATGATTTCTGTGAAAAATGAAATGTAATACTTAAGTTTCACATAAGTATATTTGTACAAATGCTTGACTTTTAGGAGTCCCATTATAAATAATGTATGAAGCCAGATTGTTATTGCATCATGTTGGGCAACATTTTGTACTTAATTTGTGCGATATTATTTGTTCTATTATGACTCAGAATCATTTCCTCAAAATTCGTAAAAGTTATAATTCAGATCATTATCATTGAACAATTTCTTACCATCCATAACTGATGCGTCTAAATTCTCGTGTTTAACTAATGCTAAAAATAACAGGGAACGTTTATCGTTTTTTTCTAATTTAAAAATTGAAATAATCTTGTAAACTTTAATGTTTACTAATCTCATACGTATATAATTTATTTTAAATATTGGATAATGAATGGTTGTTATAAAACAAAAATTTTAATTGTGATTTTTCTTAAAACGAAAGTAAATATTTGCATTTTTTTCAAAATTTACCCTCTTTTATATGATTAAGGTATTTATAACTGTAGATAATTTATTCAAAAGTGTTTTCTCGCTTACATGATCGGTTATGTTAAAAATACTTATCAGAAAATATTACTATCAATCATTAAAGTAAAAATTAAAGCTATTACTCATAAAAATATCATTTAAAAAATGCAGATCAGAATTTATTTTAAAAATTGATTTTATAGCCATCTTTTCTATTTTCCAATAGAATTCGAATTTAAAAAAAAAGGAACAGAATGTTATGCTTTTTTCCATTTTTTAATTTCAACAAAAACTTAACATTTCTACAAGATAAAAATCGTTTTCCTTACTATATTTATTGCTATCTAAAATACAACTATACTCAACATTACCTTCATACGAGTAGAATCGTTCGAGTTGAGTTATTTGTTACTCTATATCTTTGTTATCGCCGGCATTCCTTTCTGGATTCCGCTTGCGTAATCCAGAGCAAATAGTGTGATAATTTTGTGTTTCACGCGATAATCCTTTTCCAAGAGTTCTATTTTTGAAAGTAAAAAATGTGTGCCTTGTTGAAAGTAAGTAGATTTGTCTTTGAATGCACTCATCAGTTCATACATCGTAATTTTAAAATTCTCATCGTTTATTTATTCTTAATTTTTTATTAATCAAAAGTGTTAATAATTAATAAATATCGTTTAAATTTACGCTATACATTTGAAATAATGTAAAGCAAATGTTACAGAAATTTGGCCTGTAAAATGTTATCAGAATAATAATATTAAATATGTGATCTATTTTGCAAATAAATATATTATGTTCTGTGATTTTTTTTAGCTGACAAAATCTTTTATATAAAAGATGCTGCATATAATTGTGTTCTGATACTATGTTTGGCTGTCAGTTTTTTTATTTTTATTTCGCTAAAACGAGTCCTTTTATCGTTGCTTGATAGTTTCTGAAATCTGATTATTTTCTATTTGCTTAACTTAAAAAAACCAAAGTAAAGTGGGACACACTTTTTTCATGTTAGCTGTTCACATATTAAATGTTTCAAATTTGTTATATTTTGTCAGTTATTTCGGAAATTATTCGTTGTATACATGGAGAAATTTTAAACTATGATTGAAAATGTTGTAACCGAAACCAGCTTAAATATTTCAACACTGTCAGAATTGTTAATCAATTTTCGAAATTTGTTTTGTTACTACGATAAAGTTATTGCTAACAGTAATAGTATAGCATAGTAATAGTTTAATGGTACAGATTCATAATTAATTTTATATTATTGTATATATGTGACTCAAAAATAATTGATGTCCGTCCTGAACAGGTCTCGCGTACCTGAAATGACGTCATATTTGAATCTCAATTTAACTTTTATAAATTTCATGTCATTTATATCGATGATACAATTGATATAGATGATAGGTATACACTATTCACTATTTATTGAGTAACTTCTCTCTATGCCTTTTAATAACTCATAATCAAGTTTCTACTATAGTAGAAAATTATGTATTAAGAATTTTGATTGGCAAAACTCAATTTATGTATTTAACAGTTTATGGTAATTTTCGTATAATAAAAAAATATTCATAAAAATTTTATTAAAAATGTGTTATGCATTTAATTTCTCAAATTTGCTTGCATTATTCTGTATTTTGCATTTAGTGCATGAATAAGATGTTTAAATTATGTTAAATTTATTATTTTTGACAAAAAGAGAATCTACGTCGAAGTAAAATAGAATCAAATTGTGTATTGGCTTAAAAATTGTTTTCCTACTGATTTGTATATTGTCGATGATTATTCGTCCTTATTTCATTATTAATCGTGTCATTTAAAATAAATGAAAGCTAAATTTGTGAAGTCAATTTTTTTGTATAATAGTTCCCCCCATTTCTTTAATTTTTTATTATCGATGGAATTATCGCTAATTGGAGAATTTTTAATATGATTCTAATATCTCATATTTTCTATGATTTTAAATTTGCTATATATTGTGATTTGGATTATGTATTTGAAGGCGATGTAATTTTTGTTTTAAATTAGTGATTTTGATTCAGTGTAAAACTGCACTTTTGTGTGATGATTTGCTAAGTTAAAGTGGGAAACCTACTGAAAAAAAAATTTATGACAATTTTTTAAAAACTTAAATATGATTAAGTTCTGTGTTCGTTACGAGGAAATATTTTAAATACAAGTTGTTGTATTTAAATTTTTTTTTCCTATGATTAATATGAGGAAAAGTATTTTATGAATTAAAAAAGGAAAAAAAATAAATAACAAAATTAGAAATATCGATTTTTTTATAAATAATGTTTCATGTTATTCAATTTGTTTCCAAATTCTCATATTATCTTAAGTTAATTTTTTGTTACGCTCTTAAGGCTTTGAATATGTGTATTAACCCATGTTTAAACACCCAATAAAAAAACATATTAAGAATAAAAAGTAAAAAATCAAAACTTGTTCATTATTAAATTACATTGTAATTTTTTTAAAGTAAAATGTCAGTACTTTATGTCAATTTTTACAATGCATAAAAATTAAATTGTGATTGCAAGAGGTATCATTCATAAATGTTAAATTCCATCTGGCAACGCAAAATGACCAATCTGTCTCCTCGCCATGTTTCGTCTGACTCCTAAGAGAACGCCGTAGTGTCAATTTTCTAATTGAATGGAAGCATTTGGAGAAGGAAGTTGTTATTCTATTAATGCAATTTTCATAGTTTTTTTATGCGTTTGGAGACTTTTTTCTTATCATCATGAACAAGAGACATTCAAATATTATGTAACACTATTGGGGGGGGGGCATTTATTACTTGCTTATATTTGCTGACTAGGAGGGTCCTATAGTCTCTAATACCAAATGATATAAAGATTATCATATTTGTGAACTTATTTTTTTAACCCACGTGATGGATTACGTTACGTTTAAGAATTGTTCTGATTTTCGATAGGCAATTTTAGACCCCGTATAAACGGTCCTTCAACAAAGTTCCGATATATTCTAAATAAATTAGAAATTTTATAGGGACAAACAATTTTCTATAACCTAAAAATTTATCACTCCTTGTACTGTAAGCCTCAAGTAAACAATAGTGTTTACAAACACAAATGAATATAATTCCAATTGTAGGAAGAAAAAAGAAACACTTTTCTCCTTGACCATCTTTTCCAATTATCTTCTCAAGGGTATTTATTCCTCTATTATCAGAGTTGCATAAGATTTTTATAATGTAATTGAACATTTTCTAAAATGAATTTGCTTATAAATCAACTAATAATATTTTTTCATTTGTCTAACATTTACGTAAAATGTTGTATATTATTTACTTGCATTTTGCTGTGAAATGCACTAACAATCGTGGTATGACGGTAAAATAAACGTTAAACAGAAAGCATCCTACTTGATTAACTCAGTCTGAGCCACATTAACTCAGGTGACTGGTTGGCTAGGCTTGAATAAAGTGATTCTACCCATAATTCCTCGCGAGATCATTATTATTATTATTTCCAGACAATTGTTTAGTTCTAAATGCAGAAAATATGTTTCACAGATATCATTAGTTTGATTTTCAATTCTTTGCTGCACTGAAAAGTGATTCCTGATCTTTTTACTAAATATTTTTTAGAAAATTTAATATATATTTATATATATATATATATATGTGTGTGTATATATATGTATCTATCTATCTATCTATCTATCTATATCTATCTATCTATCTATCTATCTATCTATCTATCTATCTATCTATCTATCTATCTATCTATCTATCTATCTATCTATCTATCTATCTATCTATCTATCTATCTATCTATCTATCTATCTATCTATCTATCTATCTATCTATCTATCTATCTATCTATCTATCTATCTATCTATCTATCTATCTATCTATCTATCTATCTATCTATCTATCTATCTATCTATCTATCTATCTATCTATCTATCTATCTATCTATCTATCTATCTATCTATCTATCTATCTATCTATCTATCTATCTATCTATCTATCTATCTATCTATCTATCTATCTATCTATCTATCTATCTATCTATCTATCTATCTATCTATCTATCTATCTATCTATCTATCTATCTATCTATCTATCTATCTATCTATCTATATATATATATATATATATATATATATATCTATATATATATATATATATCAACCTATACAAAACTGTTGAAAACATACAAGCTACTATTTTTCTGTTTATAAAATAAAATAAATTTTTTTCCTTATAATTATTAGGTTTTTCAATAAATCATTTTATCTAAATTTTCTATTCTCCCAAAATTATTTCATTTATTTTTATATTCTTATGTTATTTACAAAATAATCTAAAAATTCCCATATCTATTTTAAGTTGTATTAGGTAAGAATTAATTTTTTTAAAGCTCTGTTATCTTTTATTTGTTTACAAAAAGAGCACTGCCTGTTCCAGTCATTAAATGCTTGAAAGTTGTAGGCTTCTAGAAATCCATTTAAATGAAGTTCTTGGACAATTCTAGTTCGAAATTTAATACAATCATAAATGTGATTTAGAAAGAAAAAAAAAAGTATAGCAGAAAATTCCAGTATTGTAAACTTATAAACATCAAGTTTCAAAAAAATTAAAGTTAGAAAATCATTCGTTAAAATGCATCATGATTTTTGTAATTCTTTATCTGCTAACTTGTAAATATTCCGAAATGCATAGCTTCTAAGCTGCAGATTTTCATTCAAAACACCTTTTAAATATTTCTGTAAATATTTTCTACGGTATTGAAATATGAAATGCCGAAAAACTGTCTGCTGAATAGATTTACTTGACCGTGGAAGCTTTTGTTTAAGAGTGAGCGAAAAATGAAAATGGAAACATAAAAACAAGAACGGAAATGATGTACCTGTATATTTTTTCCCTCCAAAACGCTTATCAGTCATATCATCATATATGATTGGCAATACTTTTGTATCTTATACTTTAGTCATCTATACTGTGGAATTGTTAGAATTCATAAATAACGTGTTCGTATTCTTAATTTAACTCAGACGATAAAATGAACCAAATGCTCTATCTAAAGTTTTAATAAACTGAAAAAAAATCCTTAATTTTTATCCGATAAAATTTGTTTTAATTAAAGTGGGAAACCATGAAAGTGGAATTTGTAATTGAAATAGCAAAAGAGCATATTATCGTTTTATTTTTTACTCTTATAAATTCGAATCCTCAGCAATTATGAATGTTTAGTGGTACTGTTCTTTTGTCAGTGGCGTGAGATAGAAGCAGATGGTTTTCTTACTCAATATATTTTTAGAATGTTATATTTTTAGAATAATATATTTTTAGAATGTTTAGCAAGAACTGACTAAGAATAACTAAAATAATAATTTAGACTTTGTCACACTTTAAAAACAAGTAGATTTAATATTTAGTGGAAAGAATAAGTAATAACTTTTTAGACCGCTTTTTTCTATGGAAATTAGAGTTAAATTATGTATATATAATATTTAAAAACTTCCGCAAATTTTATGTTTTAATGTTTAAATTCACACACACACACATTTAATTTTATTCGTGTTTAAATTAGTTTTGAAAAATTAACCATTTGCTTATTTAATATGTTCTATTTCATGTAACACTCATTTTTATAAAATTTTTATAGATTGCCTTCATATTTTTCAACACAATTATATTTATTGCAAACAATGAAATATCTGTGATACTTTATTACTAGTGCTATGTTGAAAAAGACAATCGAATGCGCGTGTATAGAAAAATATTCAGTTTATTTACAAGGAAGATAAATAATAACATTTTTAAGTAACATAAATTCAATGGCATACGTAAAATAACCAATAGTTGCATATGTTATAACAACTTATACCATAAGTTACTAATATAAATAAATTGAAGGAGTTGATCCTGTGGTGGTGCCATCTATCGGAGGAGTTTAGATCAAAGTCGTACTTTTACCATTGTAGTGCTGTGGTTAAACGAAAGACGAACTACTGACTTAAATTCCCATAGCCAATGATAGCGAGTTTGGCATGTCCAAATGTCAAGTAACAACAGCAACACTAATATAAATTCTTATAAGTAATGTTTTTAGTATAACTTATTATTGAAAATAAGATAAAAGGAAATCTTGACATTATCATGAAAAGTTTTAATCGTAAAATAATTAGTTTTAATATGATTAAATTTTTTATGCCATTTTCTAATGAAATAATTTTTATGGTTATCAAGATAATTAAAAAATGTTTTCATATATTTAAGAAAATAATAAGCAGAAAATACATTTAACTAATTTGATTCAATACTTTTGTAAGAAAACTTTTTATAAAATCCAAAGTTTTATTTTCAAAAGTCACATTGAACTAAGTAGGTTCTGGTCGAATTAGTCCTAGTGTTACAAAACTGACCTTGAAACTATAACCAACCAGCTCTTAAGTGCTATACAATGGCTTACCTAAATTTAATGTGTTCTAAAATATTTTGGATTGAATTTTAAAACATTCGGAATTTTAACAATATTGCTTAAAATTTGTACTTCAAGAATTTTTTTTACATCTAGTGTTACAAACATTTTTAAAAAATCTGAATATATATCTATATATTTGTGTCTCTAAATATAAAACTTGATGTCACAAAAATGTATCAAAAGTATGTAAAGCAGTTTACAGCTGAGTAATTTTAACATTTTACTCGTATCTATTTTTTATTCATATAATATATATTTCATTTATTTTATAATGTATGTATACTCAAAGAAAACTAGCTATTACTGTGTTTTACGAATATCTTATTCTGTTGTACATAGTACATTGTATAAATAAAAAATAAATAAAATGTGAAAATGCTTGATGAAAGTATGATTCACAATTTAACGACTTATTATAGCTTGTAAACTAATATTTTAAATCTAAATTTGAAAAAATAATACAGTGAATTTTATCTGTTGAATAACAATATAAACTTGTAATAACAATAATAAACTTGTGCTCATTTTTGTTGATTGTATGAAACCTTTTGGTTTGGGGAACCGTTCAAGTAAATTAATTTATTTTACATTCCTCGTCCAGTTTTCTTTATATTTATTTATCTGTAAAAAAATTTCTATCTTAGTATCAGCAACACTGATTTGAAGCAAATAATGGAATTTTAATTATATATTGTATTTATGTATATAGCGATGCTTTTATTTGTGTAAAATAGTGAAATTTCAACATTGCTTATTTTAATGAACATTTAATTTTTTGCGCACAGCACAATGACGTTGAAAATTCTGTTTTTCTTTTATCTTGAAACTAGTTTATCTAATCGAAATAGGTGAGGAAGCAGTTTTAGATTCGTATCATCAAAATAATTAATCATTGCCACGTTAGTATGTATAATCTTAGAAAAAAAATTAAAAGGAAATGCTTTGCTTCTGCCAAATTAACAACATCTTTAAAAGTTGAATTCAAGAGAACTGCTAAACTACAATAAGACTATTTAAAAGTACAATTACCTGTCACACGCTCCAAAAATATCACATGCATTCTAAAATGTTTTTCATCATTAAAAGGATAAAACGAAATTTCATTTTTATCTAAAAATTATCTTAGAAAATAAAGGAAAGTGTTAAGCATAATTTTTTATTGTAGTTTTAAGGTAAAATAAATCCAGAATTGCTGAAGGAAAACATTACTTGATCTGCGTTTAATCAGTAAATATATAGAAGTAAAACAAAGGAATTCGATCTGCTTATAATTTTATTTTTAGTCCTCCTGGTCATCCGTTATTCCTGAGTGGTCATTTGTCATCAATGACTTTTGTTGGTGGTAATAAACACTCCAAAATTTGCACTAAGTGTTCTTCTGCACAGGGCTCCCCTGGCCACATTTTATCTTGCCTGGGACTCACCAGGTAGGACCTAGTGCAAGATCTCCTATTAATAAATGAATTTCTTCTAGGTAAATGTGCTCATGGGCCTGATCTAGCTTTGCTGTTCAAACGGATGAGAAACAAAACACATGACGAATCAACATAAACAATATCGAAAGCTTAATTACATCAGTTGATCATGCTATCAGTTTGGTGGGATTACAAAGCTATCGTGTATTATTGAGCTGCTTCCAAAGGAAATCGAACGATCAGCTCATGTTTACTGCTAACTTATGAAATTAGAGCAAGCAATATAAAAGAAGAGGGGCCAGAATTGGCAAATTGGGTAATCGTTTTCAATCCGTTCAATACGAGGCTTCACATTTTTAGCAACACGTACGAAATTATTGGAGTCTGATTGGGAAGTGATGTATCTTCCCCCATATAGTTCCGATATTGCCTCATCTGGTTATTATTTATTTTTGGAGTTTACAAATGTAAATATTTCAATGATAACAATGATTTCAAATTGCACATTGTCGAGATTTTTGCTGATTAGGACCAAAAGTTCTATAAGCACAGAATTATGAAGCTAATAGAAGGATTGCAAGTGGTCATCTAACAGGTGGAAGAACTGATTGGGTTTTATTTCATACTAAAAACCAAAATTACTTTCTTTCTGACCTAATATATACGAGGGTCACTCTGAAATTTTTGAGATACAACTAGGTTTTTAAAGTTATACTTACAAAATTTTAGGTGCGTTCAAAGTAGTCTCCTCCAGCATCAATGCACTTTTGTAGACGAATTTTCCACAGATTAAATGCCTCAAGCCATTCATTTCTTCGAATAGATGAAAAAATGCATTTATAGCCACATCAATCTCTACTTCTGAATGAAAGCGGCGTCCACGTAAGTTCTTTTTAGATTAAAGAATAACCAAAAGTCGCGCATAGCAAGATCAGGTGAATACGGTGGATGTTCGATCACTTTAATTTGTTTTTGTTTAAGAAACTCCACTGTTAATCCGGCTGTATGTGAAGATGCATTGTCATGGTGAAGCATTAGTCCCTTAACATTCAGTTCTTGTAGAATTTCTGGAAGACATTTAGTGGTATACCAGTTTGCTGTTACTGCCTTCTGTCCTTTCAACTTGATGGCTTTGGCCAATCCCGTACTTCTGAAGAAAACAGCATACATCATTTTTTTCAGTGCGCGTCGTTTTTTCACTATTGTCGGCGTGGGATCATCTTTAAAGACCCATACTTTGCTTTCTTGACGTGTTGGAACGTCAAAAAACGGTATGTACGTTTCATCACCTGTTACAATTTTAGAAATGATGCGGTGGCTACCATCATTTAGCATCTTAAGAGTTGCTTTACTGATTCTGACACGCTCCTCTTTTTGATGCTCAGTTAGATTATTGGGAACCCAACGGCAAACTACTTTTTTCATATGTAATTCTTCATGAATGATTTTGTGTTTAGCTGCGGATCCAATGTTAAGTTCCTTCTGTATCATTTGATAGGTACAGCGATTATCATCCATTAACATTTTTCGTATGGCAGACACATTATCCGGGATTACTACCGACGGCGGCCTTCTCTATGTGTTCTTCATCCTGAAGAAAATTGCGTCCTCTTCTAAATTCTCTAAACCATCTGAATACAGTAGCACGAGCTGGAGATTCATCACCAAATGCTAATTGCAACCGTTGAACGCATTCTTCTTGATTTAATCCTGCTTTGAAATCGTAGAAAATCATAGCGCGAAAATGTTCTCGCGTCAACTCCATTTCCTCTTCTGTTTAAAATTTATTCCACGCTAAACAAGTTGAAGTAAGTCAGTAAAAAATCTTCTGTGTTAAAATACTTTGTACTTTAAAATGAAACCGTTATTTTTATTTTGTAAATTCTCGTCTGCGCATATCTCAAAAATTTCAGAGTAACCCTCGTATATACAGTATGAAATTTAATCATATTTTGAATCTATTTTCCTATGGCCTTTTTACATCTGTAAACTTAATGGAATTGGTATTTCTAAGTTATTGTAATTTCTAGACGAAATACAAAGGTGTAACGCTGCGTTAAAAAAATGACTTTAAAAAAAAATTACTCAGAAACGCCTCATTAGCATAAATGCTGCAATCTGAACTAAATTGCGAATGGTCTGGTCGTGAACTTCTCATTGACACAAAATTTTAATCTAAATAGTGTGTGATGTATGGCATTTCATCTGAGAAAAAACACGCAAAATGAAAACAACTCAAAAACAAACTACCTGAGAAATATTAAAAATATGCTTACATTTTCTAATATATTTCGGTTTATTCACAAAAGAAGTCGGTGTTTTTAACTGTTCTTTTGTAACCAAGAATATCGCAGTAAGGAATTCAAATTATTATTTTTATTCGAACAATTATTAAATTGAAAGAAATTTTTTACTTTTAGAAACAACAATTGCAGGATTTTCTTGCTGTATTCTTTATCAATTAATACAATTTAGCAACATTTTCTTCTTCATTATTATTGACATTTTTTCCACGCAATCGTAACCGTTTTGCTAACCACGGTAAAATGTTTGTGTGTGTTATTTTTTATTTATTTTTATTAACTACTGTAAAATGTTTGTAAGTATATGCTACGGAATTTTTTTTTTTCCGGAATATAACCTATTCTTAAAACATGGCGATTATTATTATATATAAAATACCTAGTATTATTCTTTAAAAGTTTTGTGGTTTTACTTGCAACAAAATATATATATAAGTCTGTTTAATATTGTAATTTAATCTAATAGGATTTATACAAACGTATTGATTCTTCAAATTTATCCGAGAATCAACGATTTTCAGAAATTCTTGTTAGTTATTGCTAAAATAAAATATCTAAATCGAGATTATCTTTTAAATCAAAAGAAGAGAAATAAAATAAAGAGCTAATGTAAATATTTTAATAATTTTAAAGTAGGGGCAAAAAGTCATCGTTCAAAAAGAAGAGAAAGGAAATATTTATCAAATTTAAGAGCTTAAATAAATATTTTAATATTAAAGTAGGGGCAAATAACTATTCTTGCGTTTTTTATTTATTATTTTCCTCTTGTTTTCTTAGTCGGAATGCTGACAATCACTAATGCAAATAGATCTACTTGAAAATGATGGAAAAATCCTAATTATTACATTTCTTGGTTATTTCCGCATTATTGCATGCTTAATTATGGCAATAACTGAAAATTAAATTTAAATTTTTAATTTTCAGTTATTGTCGTTAATGGAATATAAGAAAACAATGCTCGCATTGTAAGAATTCATAATAACTGCTTGTCTTTTGAACTTGTAAAAGCTAAATCAAACTTTGAGTAGAATTTTTGTTATTTCCTTGAGAGAATATAAATTTTCTCACCCAAATTTTCTAATTCTTTATTTATCGGCAACTGATAAAATATCCATATCGATTTCATTGTGGACTAATTAGACTACGTTCATACTTTCTGCATACACATTTGTCAGGGAAGAAGTTTGGGAGTTTACCGGGTTTCCTCCCTTGCGATACGTATTAGGTTTATTATCTACGAAATGTTCTTCTCAATAACATTGTTACGTAGTAAAAAGAATTACAACTTTCTGCTCTTAGTTTCGATACTACAGGTGTCAAAAATATAAATATTAAAATCTATTGTGTTTATTATCGGAAATTCTGTATGCTAATATTCAGAAATTTAAAGTTTTTTTTTCATTCTAATATTAAGGTTTTATTCCTTAGATTAATTAGGTTTTGCAATTATGTGAAAGAAGAGAAAATATTAAGACTTCAAATAAATTTTAATCTTTCTGCTTTATTGGAAAATCATAATAATCAAGTTCGACCCATTTGATGCATAATTGCAAAATTCTATTTGGAATTTATTTTTAAATTTATTAATACATAACCTAGAGTAAAATGTGAAAGTCGTTCTCCTTGCACTTTTATCGAAACTAATATTACAGTTATAATGAAACATATGTTAACAAAATAGGCTATAATCTTACGTGTTTGGCATGAATTTTTATTTAAGAATTTTGTGCTGGGTAGTTATAATGAAAATAGTCTTATTCATGCCTTTCTCGTGTTTATGTCTAAACGAAACTGACGGTCGAATGGTTGCGCTGCGGTTTTCTGTTTAACAGTTTGTAAGTTCGATTCCCGTGTCAAACGTGGCTGTTTGTAGTGCTTAGAAATCCCCTTTAAACTGTAATAGTCCCATTTTCTTTCTAGTGTCAATCATTAGCGGCTATTTACTGATTAAAGTAATGAAATCCAAAATTAGGCTCATTATTTATTTTTCACCATGTTTTAGCCTAGAAATATTGATATGTGTTTAATTATTTAATCAGCAATGAATTTAAACCAATAATTTCTTAAAATGAGAAACTCTGTCTGTAATAAACATAAATGTAGCATATGTCACGGAAGAATTAAAAAAAAAGAATGGTGACAAAAATTGAAGAGACATTGAAATAAATGCCTTTTTAAAGGAGAACGGAAATGGATTTCAAATGAAGATGTGGATGAAATTGGCTTACTGTGGTTAAGAGTAAGTTCTGTTCTCAATTTTCTTCATCATTGGAATGGTGTTGCATTATTAGACATTTTATTTTATTCTACTTATGAAAAATTATGTGATCCATCTAAAAATGGTATGGATACAAAATCTATGTGCATCATTCAAGCTTGTCTGTAATTATTCTGTTGAAAAATCGGCTGTCCTTGTTGCTGAGAAATAGCGGTACCTAATCGAAGACTGCCTTATTGATAAAATCAATGCCTTGGCTTTGAGGTTCCACCATTAATATGGCATGAAAAAGAGAAAACAAATTTTAAAATTTCCAAGTACTTGTTTCTTTACTTGACTATAGCAAGATTACAAGTTTTTGTTTCCGGATATATCGTAAACAAAAATAGCATTGAGGATTTGAACACTTTGTTGTCAAACGGAACTCATTCTATCCTAGATAGTTGGTAATACACAAAATTATTGTCTATAAGGTATACAGTAGTTTTGAGTACTACTAGTATAACTTCTGAGTATGAGGTAAATTTAAATGTGCATGAACCACTCTATCAGGATTACGTTATTGTGTAATGTGCGGAGATACTTATGATTTCATATTTAGCATTTTTCGGAGGGGGTGGTGGTAAGAACAATGTTAAAAACCATTAAAAATAGAGAATTGGTTTACTATTAAATTGTAAAATTCAAATAATTTAGGAAGAAATTTGTTATCTTAAATATATGATCTATTAAGAATTTGCTATTAATAATTTCACAGCCAGCTAGACTAATTTTGAAAAATTAGCATTTCATATTAAAAATATTAATTACGATTTTAAAATAATGAAAAAAATTAAATAGTTTATTTCTGCAGTTTTGTTTTAAAAAGATTTAGTTAAAATCTAAATTATTAATATTTGATCACAAAAGCTTCAAATATTATATCGAAAAAAAATTCTAAGTATGCAAAACTGCTTTGAAAACGTCGAGTCCACACTAACAATACATTATTTCTCTTACGTCTTCGTATCTATATTTTTAAGCGTGAAGCTCGACATCCTTTACTGATGAAACAGCGAGTTATATATTTCTGATGACATGCAAAGGGAAGCGTTTTAGCATTTTGCTTCCGATATGTAAATTTTTATTTACTGCAAATTGAATTTATGCAGCGTCTTTGTGGTTACACCTATGGTTTTTGACCCCAAATATATGCGTTGGAACTAATCGAAGTTAATTACCTCTCTGGTTTTTTTCAGCAGGGTGCCATAACCTGCTTTTTTTCTCCCCCACCCCTGAAAAGTGTATGTTGGGTTCTTTAATACTTTGGAGTCTACGCCCTTTATATCAAAACATACATAAGTAATAGTTATTATAACACTTCCGTTTCCTTATATTCTACGTTACTGTAAACTAAAGAAAGCTGCTGTGAAAGATTAAGTATTCAATAAAATGGAGTTACGCCTCTAAATTTTTAAAAATGAGATGCATATATTTGAATTTTTTCCAGTATTTATTTATAAACTTTCACATTTCTTCTGCATGTGTATCAAGAGTAACGTTTGATAATGCAAATTATTAAAGATAAATCATGTTTTAAGATAGTTAGCTATAAAATATTTTAACACAGTATCAATTTAAATATTATGTACTGTTAAAAAAATTATCGTTCATTGTTTATAAATAAAATGGCATTATATAAGAAATCCCATTTAATTCTGGAAGGCAAATTTTTTACCCTGAACTTTAAATTTCTTGAAATTTAGAATGTTTCAGTATTTACAAATCTGTACAATATTCTGCTGTAAATTCTAAAAAACTAATTTGTAGAACCCGTATTTTTAATTACAATATACTGTTTCTAATTCTAGCTTATACTCATATTTGTAATTTATCGTCATAAGTGAAATAAATATTTGCTTTTTTCCATTTCTTATTAAATTATGCATTTAAATAAATAAATAAATGTAAGTTTTTAAATTTGTTGTTTTTAATGTTTCTAGGTGTATTTTTCTATTCTTTTGATTCATTTTTTTATTTAGAAGTATGTTATAAAAATGGAATCAATTTTGGAAATTTTTGGCTCTCTATAAAGCTGTTTCTTTAGATGAAAAGTCACATATATAATGTATTGTGGATATATATACACACAGTTTTGGACCAGTTTTTCCATAACGGAAATATTTAATGTGCATATTTTTATGAAATAACATAACCTATTTGAAGCAGTTAATTTCTACGTTAATAATAAATTATCAATTTAAATCTTATAAACATGATTTTTTATAGTTAAAATTAACATACACTTTAAATATAAAAGAAATTAACTAAATCTCGCTAAACAATTGTTATAGGAGTGTTTTAATTGACTAGTACTTTGCCATTGCATAATATTCAAGGTTCCAGTTAAAAGGTAATTATCGGCAGCCTGTTATACAAGGAAGCAGTTCATCAGGTGATTGCTGCCGCTGTGGACTAGGCCTAAAAGGTCAGGAACCTCGCAACTCGCGTGGTTGGACCTTGTTTTCCCCTCCAGAAACGGAATAGAATGTGCCCAAGTTTTGTGGTTTTTTGTTAGGCGTGCTGCGGTTTCCAGGCACTTTTTCTTTGTTTGGTTGCAATACTACATTATTCCGGGGAGCTCGTTTGGGGCAAATGAAATACCTCATGATCTGGCGAAGTTGCGTGAACTTATAAATGTATACTGTGATGAGTAAGACAAAGGAGATCTCTTGAATTTCGTGATGTTCCTTTGACACAAATATTGATGTTCCTACTTCTGTTGCTATGCTTGAACAATTTTGCGAAACACACTGAAACACTTTAAAATTTGTATTTTGTAGTTTTTGTATGAAACATGAGTAGCATTTTTTAAGTCACTGTATTCATGTGTATAAAAAGAACATTATAGAAAATTCGGTTTTTAAATATGTATTTTTATTTTTTAATGCTTTTTGAAACTTTGGATGAGTTATGATACGCAAGCATACATTTAAGCTCCATATTGATGTTAGAATAAGATAAAATATAATTGTAGTAGGTTTATTATGTGCGTAAATACTTTTCATTTTTTAATGTCCCTTAGTAGCCAGTCCAACAATATAGTTCTAAGGTTTACTTTCTGTTATTGAAGAGATTCTTAAGTCATAGCGGACTTTATTTATGTGGCTCGTGGAAGAATTCATTATGCCAGAATTGCATGCAGAAAGTTAAGAAACAATATCTATATCTTCAATTATTCACTTGACAATTCGGTTGTGCAATGTTCAGCACTAATTAGTTTCGATTCTATAGTTTGTGAATTTACTCTCACCACGAGGGTGACAATTTGTAGACTTTGGAATCTCTTAAGAGAGGGTTATTAGCACTTCCGTGAAAAAGTAATTGTCAGAGGTTCATTAACCAACCAATGCTTTGTTTAGTAATGGTTTGATTTAAAAAAAATGTTTTCAAAGAATTCTATTTTTATCATTCATTGATTAGAGAGCTTTCCCAACGAATGCTCGGGATATGTATTAATGTATGGTGTAATGAATATTCTTTTGAAATTCACCATTTTCATTTCCCGAGCTTGCAAAAAAATTGCTCCATTTTTTACTAAATTTAAAATAAAACTCTTTTTTTAAACTTGGAATCGTTTATGCTTTAAATGTTATAAAATTCCTCTGATCCGAGCTTATTTTAATTGGTGTGATCATGCCCGAATTTTTTCTCATATATAATTTAATGCGACAATTAGGAAATAAAGCTAATTGACGATTATTCATGATAAAACGGATAATGATGCTGTCTTTAATTCATGATTAACAAGAAATACACGCTAATTTAAAGAAAAACTTTGTTCCAAATAGTAAAAAACAGAGGGTGAAATATTTTCTCTTACATTTTATAAATTTGGAAATTTTGAGTGTATTTTTAAGAATTTGAATTTTTCTTTCAAGTGTTTTCTTTATTACTTTACTTTTTTCCATAAATTCTACTTTTCCAAATTTTTGACTGCCATTTAAATTAGTGGATTCCTACTGTATTTATTTATATTTAATAATCATTAAAGTAGTTATATATTCATTTCCTCTGTTTATAATTTATTTCTAGATGAATTGGTAGCCTAATGATTAGCGTTCTTACTTCCGGTTTAACTGTTCATAAGTTCGAATCTCTCCTTGGCCTTGGATGTTTGTAGTTATTCTGTATCCATTTCAAACCGTAAGTCCATTAGCCTTCTAGTGAAAAAAATTAGCTTTGGGAGACAAACATATATTTTTCTAAATAGAATGTAAAAATATCAAGTTTTCATTATTTACATCCTGTAATTATTATAAAAATATATATTAATTTTTTTTCCTTGCGTTGTACATTAAAGGCGACACTTGACATTTTTCTCAGAATTTTTTCTTAAAGATCTGTGAATGTTGAATGCTCGAGAATAAAAGAAAGTAAAATGTTCACTAAAAATTATGCTTTAAAATGCTTGATTATCAGTATATATACATAATTAAGTTAAAAAATGTGATTTTTTTTAATGTTATCAGGTAGTTTCGTTATAAAGATGTCAAGAATTAATTGAATACTACTCGTTTCTCTCTCTTTTCCTCTTCCCCATGATAAAGAATTATACAACATGTTTATCTTGCTCAATGCCTTTCGCTTTTATCTATTGTTATCAACCTTTTAAGATATGCTTTCTCCTTCTGCACCATATTCTGTCATGAGAATCAAATATTTGTCAAAATGCATTGAAGCATCCATTTGTATTTCTAACTTTCAGCTTGAACATTTTTAACTGCTTCTTCTCCCTTACTTTCGTAACGTGTTATCTTGTACATTTGTGGGTCAATTAAGTTTTTAATTGATAGAAATGCTGGTTGCGATTCAATCGCTTCATTTATGTCTTTATTGTGGACATAGCGTTTCTTTTAATTCATTTGGATAATTAAACTGCTCGCCATCCAAAGTGCAATACAAAAAAAGATCACCGCAGACATTATTTGTTAGATTGTACAAAGATCAAATGATTGAAATTACAGCCTTTTGTAAGGTCAGATGGATGACAAAGTCAGTAGTTAATGTAGCTGCTATTGTTTGTTGTAACTGCTGCCACACACCTGGGCACAG
The DNA here is from genome assembly GCA_037975125.1 of Latrodectus hesperus. Classification (NCBI taxonomy): domain Eukaryota; kingdom Metazoa; phylum Arthropoda; class Arachnida; order Araneae; family Theridiidae; genus Latrodectus; species Latrodectus hesperus. The sequence goes on from CM075857.1 coordinate 20,939,037, forward strand.
AATCAGGTTTTGGTTGTATCCTTAAGATACATACATAGATTTGCAGACGAGCCCGGACTGTACCTTTAGGTTAACGGGTTTGGAATACTTGGCCATCACCAAGGACCTCGTAATTTGCAATCCATGTGGCTTCCACATATTGCCACAGTTGGCGGGTCTGATGTAGCAGCGGATAATGTATTCCAAACCAGGTGTGAAAGCATAGACCATGCATTTTCGATTGGCGATAGATCGAGAGAACAAACAGGCCAAGGAAGCAATTTAATATTATGGAAAAAGAAGAATTCTTGAATATTACATAACATATGTGGCCCCGCTTTGCCCTGTTGGAATGTGGTTGATGCGAGTCATAAAGATACGAGAGGACCACGGACTTTAATCCTTGGAGATGTAGCGCTAGTTGTTCAGCATATCAGCTACGTACTCCAGAGATGTGGGAGTGAAACCCATTACCAGCTTAAATCATTTTACTGGGTGTAACACCAGCTTGGCGATGCATAACAATAGTTTAATATTCTTTCACCATGGTTTCTATACTCGAACTCGACCATGGTGGTGTAGCAGACAAGTGGTATTCGTCAGTAAACACTCGTTTTATTCCGTTGTCCATGTTTGAAATTCATCGCACCATTGGCGTGTCAAACGCATGTGGTTTTAGACCAGCTAAACAAAGTAAGAGATGCCTTCTGAACATTCAGCTTGATTGCAAACGACGTCGAATGGTACCAGGAGACATCGAATGTTGCATAACATATTGAATCTGTTGTGCTATAGTTCGTGATGTGGCTGAGTGATCCATCACTACCATGCGCACAGTATGCCTGTGGTGAAAACGAGAACAAATTTGAATCACTGTTGCTTGGTATCGTCCAATACGATCGCCGGTTTCTCTGAAAGATAATCTGAATCCCTATAGGCCAGGGCTTCTTAAACTATGGGTCACGACCCCATTTGGGGTCGCGTAGCAAAATTCTGGGGTCGCGAGAGATAAAAATACAATTTAACAGAAAATGTTTTTTAACTTGTAAAATTATTGTTATAAAGATAAAATAACAATTATTGTAGATAAATATATCATAAAATCCGAACATATTTTATATTAAATATTGATTTCCAAAAAATAGTTTGGATTCAAAAGCCGTTTTGGATTGGCTTGAGTGAGATTGATCACCTGCCACTTAAAGCTCAAGAGGAATTTGCTGAGCTTTCGAGTGACTCAAACTTAAAACTACAATTTCAAAAAAAGCCCTTGAATGAATTCTGGATCGGAACTAGAACTGAATTTCCCACAATCGCTGATATGGCGTTAAATGTACTTCTGCTATGCAACACCACATATTTATGTGAAGTTAATTTCTCAGCTTTAACACATATTAAATCCCAGTATCATTCAGCGTTAAAAAATGTTGAAGAGGTCTTACGTCCAGCAGTTTCAAACATTCCACCAAGATTTGATTTGTTATGCAATAAAAAACAGGACATCCATCTCATTAATTTTTTAACTTATACTTTAATTTAATACTTACCACGCAACTACTTGAATATATTCGAGAGATTTAAGACGGTCAGAATCCACTTTTATTTTTGAAACTATAATAAATGCAATTTTATAATTTTTTGTGCAATTTTTAATTTTAGATTTTTGTATGTTTCAAAACGAATTCTAAACTTATATATTTTTATATGTATATGTATATTGTTACCTAATAAATAAATTATCAAAAAATATTAATTTAATTTTCTTTTATATTTGTATGGGGTCGTCAAGAAACTCGCAATCATAAATGGGGTCGTGAATTACAAAAGTTTAAGAAGCCCTGCTACAGGCTACCCTTCTTCACCGGTAGAAATCAGAAATTGCTGAAAAGACGCTAAAATGCTACGAAGTATTGTTAAATTGCTTACTCTAAAATATTGGCGTATTCATTTTAATTTCTACATATATTTCTGCAGGCTTTACTACAATTGTCCATGAGATATGCGCTGCAATGCTTTTGACTTGCATATCTCTTTGCTGCATATGCATTTTACTTGCTTTGTATGCTTCTTTCAAATTGTTGCATTTTATTGGGCCAGTAGTATTTATTTCATTTGTGATAACTTCCGATGTCCAGTATTTCATTTATTGCAGTTCTTAAAATTCAGAAACCACATGTTGATGTTGATCTTTCTCCTCTATCAGTTGTTATGATGGTCTCGGTGATTGTTCTTCTCGTGTAATATTATTTAAATGTAGTGAGCCAAAAGTAGTTGACGCCCTTCGCATTATTGTAAATCTTATTTTTAGTTTATGGTTTCTCTTGTATAGCTTTTCGTGTTGTGTTTGTGATTGCTTTTGTACCCGTATACAGGTAGAAATAAATTTTAGCGTCCTTCCATTTGCGTGAATCTGGAATTAAAAATGTTCTTTACCTAGTTTGTATTTCGATCCAGTGTGAGGGGAAGCAGTAGTTTTAAACGTTCTAAAATTTCTCGAACCGGTGGTTAGATTGTTTTAAAATGCGGATTTTTACATGGAAAAATTTTTTTTATTATTGACCAAAATAGTGGTTTAGTTATGAAATAAGTTATTTTTGTTCGATATATTACACACAACTTGCGATTTTTGACTTCGGTGTCTTGGTAGTACTGATATCAAACCTTTAATGCATTATGGATAACCTAAACACAACAAATGAGTTCTTTTATCGTTAAATGTTCAAGATGTTATATCTTGAAATTTGTCTGTAATAAAATTGTACATATTTAAAAACTAGATATATATTAATAATCAAGCAGCAGTGTTCGGCTACTTGATTATACTCAAGATGTAACAATAAATTAAAATGTGCTAATTAAGAGTTTAAGTTTTTATTATAATTAAATAAGCTATTTTAATCATTAACAGAATTATATAAGAAAAATTTTCAAAAGTTTTCTTATACATCCTAATGTTTTATGATATTTTTCTACAATATTTTGAACATATTTGATTTATTTAATAAACTTTACCTTTTTCCCTTAATATTTTTGCTTTGTTAAAAAAATTACTTTTTTGTTTTCATTGTTTTATGTATTAATTTATTAGTCTAAATACTCATTCTAGCTCGGAAAGATGCTTTTTTTGTGTTTACTATAGCTTGTAGTTGTTTACAACAAAATGTAATAGAATTGTTTCATTTGTGAACAAAAATTTTACTGTAAACTCGTAAATTTTGTGCATATATATATGAAAAATTGGTACCATTAAAGTTATGGAAACTTAAAGGTCATCTGGTATAAAAATGGAATTGGCTTAAAATGTAGATCATTTTTTAAATCAATGATAAAGACATTAATAAGAAAGTATCTATTACAATATTTTATGCCTCGGAACATTTTGTATTTAAGTCCTTGAATACTGTGATAAATCCACCAATATAAGCAAAATGCCGGTGTTTCTTAATCGTTGTCTTATGTATCAAAAATTAACAGAACGTAACTCAATTTTAAGATTATATCGTCGCTTCACATAGTTTAAATTAAAACCACCTGTATGATTTTGAAATTATATTGAAGGCAATTTTGATCTAAATAAATTTGGAATAGATTGTTTTTATTTTAATTCACTACCAAATAGATACGATTAATGAAATTAATTAATTTGGTTTTTCTACTTTTTTATGGTCTAACTTTCGTAAACGTGTATTTTCTGTGAATAATAATTTTACTGTAGAAAATTTAAAAACACAATCGATTGTAGTTAAGCGTTTCGTTGATATCATATTTGAAGCATAAATTGCGCAGTAATAGAATAATTAGAGAAGAGATCTACATAGTTCTGTTGATTTTTCCAAACAAAAGGGCATCAATTATATTTAGATGAACAAAAACAGGTAAAAAAGACAGCATAAAAAGCTCACAAAGCTCTACTGAATGAAATTAATGAATTCAAGGTTTTAAAAAAATGGTTGGAAAGTGATATAAATGAATTTGTAAAGATTCCTGTAAATTATGGTGAAATAACTGAAAAATTGCTATTAATTACGATGCTAAACAGGCATCTTTGTGAAGTTTCAAAGATGGGAAAATTAGTATCAATGTTTTAAAGTATAACCGCGCGGTCATTTGAATAAATAAACAAAAAAATCTTATAATGCTAAGAACTGCGAATACTTAAATTATATAAGTCTTTTTATTGTTGCTGTAGACTTATTAAATGCTTTTAAAATATTTATTCTAAATCTAATTTGTATTCAAAATTTAGCTTTTATGAATATGTAATCGGTATCATCATTCGAAAATATAATAGAAAAAATATTCGTTCAAAAATACAGGTAATTTTGATCAAATATAATATTTATTCAGTGAACAAATTTCAGCTTTCCTGTAAAAATTTAGAATAGGTCCTGAAAAATCTTTGAAAATTCTGACATTTGTTTCTGGAGAATTTGCGAGAAACTTTTTCATTGAAATTCATGGTTCAAATGGAATTAATTTCTTATTTTTCTATATTTATTATGTTTCAGGCGTTTTCCAGTTAGCGAATAATCTTCAAAATCTAGATTCTCGTCATGCGGCGATTATAATTACATCAAAACTCTTATCACACAAATCCTTTGAGCCCTGACAATTGTTATCCGTTTCATACTATTTGTCAGATGACGAGTGAGTAGCTTAGGTGGGGAAGGAAGAAGTTCTTATAAATTTACTAATAATTAAAGGTTTATTTACAGAATATTTACAGACATCTTTAAGGTAGCTCCTTCATAGTGAGCTCCTTCATACAAAACTCCCTTCTCAATTACTTCTACACACCTCTCAACATGACCTCTTAAACACTGCCATCTAGTGGCCACTCATTTTTTAAGTAATAATACAGCTTGATGCTAACACAATGTTCTTATATGATTTCATGTGGTGTACCTACATTTTTATGTATTTAATTGTATATTTCGGAACTAACGTCTTCACCAATCATATTAGCAGATCAAATTATCCTAATTCCTTCATTATGTAAATTCAATAAATTGTGTTCTTCATTAAACTAATTTTAGATGTAAAGTTCGAAACATTTATCTTTGAGAATGAAACTCGACATAAAATAACTTTTTTTCACTTAAATGAGCCATAAAACCGTTCTACATCATTATAATGATTCATTTGAGCGAAAGTAAAAGAGCTCCACCTGTTCTTGTGGAGCTTATTTCCTTTGATGTAATGTTTTACTAAGACTAAATCCTCTTCATAATTCACTTAGTGGCGCCATTAACTGACTAATTTGAAAAATATTAAGGGTGGACTAACCGTTATTATTATTTTTCTTAATTTTATTTTTTGCCCAATTTACCGTACATTTGAAAGTAAATGGATTTTAGCCAAATAGTAATGAAAATAATTTTTGATGCATGTTTTAATTAACTGAAAATCTGTTTATTGAGCAGAACTTTTTATAGTGTTAATATAGTATTTGAATTGTGTTCTATATTTTTATGGTAAAATATGTAATCTATTCTAGATATAATTCACACGAACTGTAATTTAAAACATTCTTAACAGAATGTTATCACTATGTATATAATCTATTATTTACTGAAACATGCGAACGATTTTGTTCGTTTATATGATTTAAATAAATGAGGTTTTTATTGGCTATTTTGTTAGAAGTATATACTAACACTAATGTAATATAGTGATTAGAATTTCATTTTCTTCTTCGTGCTTCTTTTTGTGTGCGTGCGCTGCGGTAATTACATCAGACCTTAGAAATATGTAAGAAATATTAATTACTTGACGTTTCTCGGAAACATTAAATTGGCTTTAAAATAATAAAAACAAATTCACTTTTTAAAATTTTTACTAAGAACGACTCAATTTTTTGTTTGGTATGTTCCTATTGAAGAAATTGTATAAATAAAATTTAAAACACTGTATACATTATTGGATCAATTTTTTCCTGCTGGTTTTAAGTTAAAAACGATTAATTTTACTGCTCTTCTCTTTTTGTTATATTCATTACATTATTTTTTTTTCAAATAAATCAAAATTTACGTAAGTTTTGCATTACTTTACTTTATAAAGCCACGAGAGCGCACACGTTGGACATTATTCAATTCTAGCGTAAACCGCAAATTCAACAAAAAGTTAGGAATATATTTTTTTCTAAAGATTGTGAACGGGGTATATGTCGCAAAATTTTAGAATTTCCCGGGAAATCGAAAGGTCAAGCGAATTTCGGTAGTTTCGTATCTTTTTGTTTACGTTGTCCTCGTTTTTAGTTTTGTCCCGACTTCCTAAGTTTTACAATGGGCACAGATAGTTTGCTTATTCATTTTTTATTTTATCAACTCGTGAACATGACTGCCCTTTAAAAAATAGAATATTAAATATTCTCCTTTTTTATTTTCCCCCACAAATATCTTTTTCATTGTTACCTATCAATTGCATGTAATTTTTTTTCAAATGTTTTAAAAAGAATTTAAAAAATTCTTTATTAATTTCATATTTTTTATAAAATAATTATATTTTATAAAAGAAAATTATATTACTAATTTTCATATCTAAATTTTAAAAAAATAATTAAAAGATGATTCGAGTGATTGAATTCTTTTTTAATATGAAATATTAATAATAAGCTGCTTCTTATAAATTTAAATTTCTACTATGTATTTTGATTTTTTAATTTCTTAAACATCATTTGAGTAAAAATATGTTTTTGCTTGAAATATATTACAAGTGTTTATTGTCAGTTAAAACTATTTTATCTTTATTTTTATATCTTATGCAAATAATCCTCTGAACTCTTCTCATTCTTTCCATTATAAGGATAGTAAATATGTATTGCTGTTGTGAAAGAGAGATTTCATATTATGAAAATAAGTATCTATGAGTATGAAAATAAGTATCCTTCTGTATGTGTAAACAAAACAAAAGGAGATATATTTTTTAATTTTTTGCTTTAATTGAAACCAGATAATATTTTAGAAATAGTTTGATTCTGTATTCGATAATATATTTGACTTTGTATCTTAAAGTAACAGTTTAATCCTTTGTTTAAATGCGAATGAAAGAGCATATATTTCATTCCCATGCTGATTTATATTTGATATGGATAAAAGTTTTATTATTTAGTTGTATGAGTTACTATATATTACTTATAACTAATGAAAATTCAGCACAGGGTGCCGTATCCAAAAATTATTTTAATTAAATATACTTAAATTATTTTATTTATATTTTGATTGTCATGTCTAATACACTTTAATTATCAAATATTCGAAAACTTAAAATTTATGACTTGATATTGATTCACTGTTACGTGATCTTGCAATTTGCTTATATTGTAAAATCTATGTACAATATTAATTTGTGTTATATATTTTTAGAACTTAATCACTGCTGCATTCAAGATGTTTTTCACCAAGTTAAAATAATGCTGCTAGTGTTCTCAGAAGTTTGTTTAAAAAGCATACAACACAACTTATAATATGCCTTAGAAACATTCCATTGTTCTTCATACATAACATTCCAGAATGCCTGGATGCACAGTAACTTCTGGTGGAGCAAGAAGAAAAGATTATTTTCAGAGGAGGAAAGTGGGAAGTATACGAGACAATCCTAAATTGATGAAGATTAGACAACAATTTGAAAATGCTTCAAAGAAATTGGCTGAAGAAAAGGATTTTAAAGAAATGTGTAGTGCTCCTAGTTCTGTCAGAATTTCAAAAAATTCCGATAGTTGTGGTTTATCTTCATTATTTAAAACTAGTGCAGACACTGACTCATTTTCACAAAATAAAATGAATAGCTCTCAGATTCGTAGACATTCTGAAGGGGAAATCACTAACAACAGTAAAAATTTGTCTGTTTGTGAAAGCATAGGATTGTCATCAAGTGATAGAAATAAGTCTAATGATGTAAGAAGTCTTCCTTTTCAAAGGATGAATGCTTACTTAAATAGCTGCTCAACAAATAAAGTGGAAGCTACTAATGTTCTTGATTCCATTTCAGCAGTAGAAACTAAATTGGAAAAAAATTGTGATACTAAAAACTACTCAACTGATTTAAGCACACATATTCCTTCCCCTGAATCAAAAGAAATCATGTTAGACTCTTCTAAAATTGTTGAAAATAAAGTGCCAATCAAAACATCTTACAATTCCAGTTCCTCTTCAGAAGTTACCCCTCCGATTCCTAGACGAGGATTTTCTACCACACAAAACAGTTTCATGCGACCTAACTTAGATATCAAACAGGGCAGTAATTCATTATTTCAAGAATTTGTTTCAAAAACTATTAATGAACCCACTTCAGTCCAAAAAGCAATCGAACTATATGAAGGAATGTCATCACCTGAAAAGAAAAGTTCAAACTCTAAACGTTTTAATCATCAAAGGGTCATAAGTTCTCCAAAAAAATCACATATTATACGCAGAAATTCTAAACGTAACAGTTTTCGCAAATCAAAGCCACAAAAGGAATCAGCAGTGCCTGTAAACCAAAAAGTTATCCACAAAGTAGAAGAAAATGAAGACAAATCTCAAGGCATATATCAAACCTTAACTACAACAGTCAATATTTCCCAGGCTTTATATGATCCTTATGACAGGTTGAGCAGGATTCATGATGTAGTGAATCATATTCATAAAGGGCAACCATCAGCTTGTGCTGCTTGCAAAGCTATTCCGGCTAGTGTCCTTCAGTTTCAAGACTCTGAATCATCATTGTTGGAGGTTAAGTGCACTGAACGTGACCCCCACCATCACCCCCCTTGCATCTGCTTTTCTTGTCGCCACTCCATCTTTAGTTGTTCAATAAACTCTGATTCTCTTTCTTCTGATCCAAATGAAGAGAGCAATTTTTATTACAATGTTTGCTGTCTTAATCCACCCAATCGTGAAAGCTGGAGACAATCCAGGCGTAGACCTGTTTGTGAACTGAATGGACGTCTTTGTGTTGTCAACTGTAATATGGAGAAATGTGGTTCAAAAGTAAATTCCATGGAAGAACAGTATGATATTTTGTCAGAATGCCATTCTCTGTCACCATCTCGCTCCAAAGATTCTGTAAAACAATCAGCAGGTAACTTTTTTATTACTTTTAATTTTTTCTTTGAATGCATTCAATTATAAATTTTCTTTTTAATTAAATGAAATTCTAAATAGAAGGGAATCTATTGAGAATTTCTGTTTTGAAATTCATTATTTTATTTATATTTCCTTTTAAATAACATCATTTCGAGATGCACATTTAAAAAAATTCCAATTTTATTTCGTTATTTCTTGTTAATTTACAGTTCTTTAAAGATTTCTAATTTTGTGTGGAATTGCTTAGGCAAATTTATTACTCAAAAGTAAAATTCCATAATACATAGAACATTTGACCTTTTAATTTACACAAATGGTATAGATATTCTCGTATTCTAATTAATGAATAAATTTTGATCTGCAACTTGTAATTGAATGTTTTTATTTAATTAAAAAAATGAATCATATTTATTAGAAACAAAATTTTTACCTAACCTATGATATTGTGAAATAGTGAAAATTATAGTTGATTTGAAAAGTTTGTTAAAGTAATCATGTTATAAGTTTTGATAATAAAGGTACCCTGTAATAAATTAGTTTCAATTCTTGGGAATATTTCACTTTATTATATAGAAAATGTAAGCAAAATTGTGAATCTTAAAAATACTTTCTCAAACATATAATTGATATTTAATTCTGATGTATTTTGATTTCTTAATTTGAAAGTCATAAATCTTACTGTCAATTAAAAAAAATAATGCACAATTGTTTTTCAGAAGAACTTCATTAATAATATAATTATATATTAAGAATTTCTTTATATATAATTATAAACTTTTATATTTCTTTATATATAAAAGTTTTTGGTAGCTTTTCATGTTCAATGAACTTTTTATTTTTTATGTCAGGGGATTCATGTGAAAGCGATGAAGGTTGGGTAGATGTAACCGACTCAGAAGATGAAAAATCTCTGCATATTGAGAAGTAAGAAAAAACCATTTATTTCATTTTTAAGGAAACAGTATGAATGATTTAAACTTCTTTGCCACTTGTTTTAAATAATATTTTAAAATGCAATAAGTGACAAAATTTATTTCAATCAATGAAATTAGCCCCATTAAGTACACTGATCTTCTAGCATGAGATATTGAATGGTTAGCACTCTAAGTCTGCTTTAACAATTAATAGGTTCAAATCCCACTTGGGTTTTTTTAGTTTAGTAACTAAGAATCCACTTTATGCTCTAAATTCTGGTCTAATTACCTTTTGTGTTCAAAAAGTTATTATTGACTAACAAATAACCTAAACCAATTTAGTATGATGTAAACTTCATATTCTACTATATTAAAATGTTCAATCTTCAGAAAAACAAATTTGGGACACTGCTATTCTATTTCTTCAACATCTTGGATCTATTTCATCCATACATGATTATTCTTGGCACAAAGTAAGTTATGTTTAAAAAAAGGTTTGGTTATTTTTAATTTCAAGAATAAGGAAGATTAGAAAAAAAGCAGAATTCATATTCTGAGTTACATTGCATGGTTCCTCAGAAATAAAACAGTTTGTCTCTTCATCAGAATTAAAATTTAATGTTGGCAGGAATCATGTTCCATATTTTATATAAGCAATTATGTAAAGTCCCTGCCTCCCATGCACATTAGTTTTATGGAGTGAAATGGAGCCTTAGCATCACATTAATTAAATCTTACCTTGTCTGTCAACTGTAAATTCCTGTAGTTGGTTTGTTGGATCACTTCTTTGTTTTTTAAAACCAGAACAATTTAATCGACCTGACAAATAATTTGGTAGCACTCTAGCTTTCAGCTCAGCCGTTCATAAGTTTGATTCCGACCTAGTGCATGATTATTGATAGCAGTTCAGAATTAATTTAAAACAGTAGGTTCGGGATTAATTTTCCCTAATAGTCAAAATGCAGCCGTAAATTGACAACCAAGCAGATGATTCAGAATTGATATAATAATTTTCATTTTTTAAGTAACTTATATTTTACTTTATAAAGGTTTATAAATGCTTTAATTCAAAATATCGCTTTAATTTGAAAAGTATATTTAAAATCGTAAATTGCATTGAATGACATTTTAGCAATCAGATCTTTGCTGTACTTTGTAAAATTAGCAGATTTTCAGCCTTTTTTTATATCCATATTTATGGAGTTTAAATTTTCATTAATTTTTCTATAGTTTCAGTTAAATGTATAGCATTTTGTGATTACTTTATATATTCTTCATCAGTAAATGTAAAAAATAAATACCATCCATCATAATATGAGTAAAGAGGAACACAGTACAGCAGTAATTATAGCACATTTTGCAAACTTGAAAAATATTTTTTGTATTTTATACAAACCTAACAAATGTATATATATTTAAGAAATTCAAAGAAAATAGCTATCACAAAATTTTGGTCAGTAAACTTGATTCGTTATGCTCTTGTATGTTGATTCAAAATTTAGTTCATTACTTATTAAACATTTTTAACTAAACCATATAAAATTAAATGCTTTTTGAGATGATTTTAAAATTAAATGTTTTGTAAATATTGAAAAAGCACAGCGTTAAAATTTTAAATTTGTAATCTATAAATGAAAGATGGTCAGCTTATATGAAATGAATGTTCTATTCACAATTCATTAAATTTTATCAGTTAAAAAAATTTGCAAAAATATATATATATATATATATATATATATATATATATATATATATATCACACACACACACACTACTGGAAAAAAATAGGACAGTCAAATTTTACAAATTATGCCTTAAATTTTAGAGCAATTAATGTAATTTTTCTTTTTTCTTTTATTATTTGCAGTGAATGAATTTAATTTACCACTAAGAAAATATTATGAAATAGTACTTAAGGATTTTTGGTCAGTGAAAAAAAGTAGGACACCTTCAAAAATATTCTTATTTTGGGATCAGTAGCAGTTTATTATGTTGAAAACATTGTTTTTTAAAATATCTTTCTTTCAAAAAATATATTTTGTTGAAAAAAATCTTCAATTTTTGTAAAGTTAAAATGCTTTGAGGGAAACCTTTAAGTGAATTTCAAAAAGTCCCAATTGTGGCATAAAAAGATGTAGGTAAAGGTGTAAGAGAAATTTCAAAGTACCTACCCATCAGTCCAAATGCTGTTTCTAACTTCTTGAAAAATCTAAAAAGTAAGAGGAAAACAAAGATTACTAGGCTTAAAAAATTTACTCTACGTAATTAAGGAAAAAAATCTTTAAAGAACTTAAAAATAAAATGTGTGGAAGCATTGGAAAAGCACAAGACCCATCTGGCTTCACATATGTAACTAGAACATTTACAACTACTTAAAGAGATAGGATACCTTCATATTCAAGAAAAGAAAGCACTATCCTTAAAGGAAGGAAAGGCACATTGAGCACCTACTACAGTGAGTCAAAGTACATATCTTGGAATTACAAATGAACTTCAGTTATTTTTCTGATGAAAAAAATTCAATTTAGATCTCCCAGATTGTTACCGATATTATTGGCATTGTCTAGGTACGCAAGAAGAAACTTATTTTACCTGTCAGATAAGAGAAGGCAATTTAATGGTTTGGGTATCATTTCCCTATTTTAGAAAGACCAATCTAGTGTTTCTGTATGAAAGACAGAAACATACCGATTACTTTCAAATTCTAAATTCAGAGATTCTTCCCTGAGGTTCTGAGCTAGGTGGTGAAAATTGGATAATTCAGCAATATGGAGCATCAATTCACGCGAACAGTGGCGTTAAAAATTGATTTGAAACAAATAATATTCAGGTTTTGCTATAGCCTTCTAAAAGTACAGACCTCAATATTGTTTAAAATATATGGTCAGTTACTGTTTGTCGTATTTATGACAGAGACAAGCTATATGCATCTTTGATAGAACTTCGAGAAGTTTTGAATTATGTTTCAGACAATTTTTGTCTAACCGAAATTCAAAACTTATATGATTCAATGGCAAATAGTCTTTGAAATAGTTAAAGCAAAAGACAGAAGAATTCCTTATTAACAAGACTTTTACTGTCATTATTTAGAACAGTCCTACTTTTTTTACACTTTATGTTGTGAATGAAATTTATTTTTAATTATAATAAAAGCTAGTAGTTTTTTTATTTCATGTTACATGTACAGTTAGTTATCTGATTGTAAATAAGTTTTTTTAAAGTCCTGGAAGGAAATTATTTTGTAAAAATTCAATGTATATATATATATGTGTGTGTGTGTGTGTAGTAGTAGTAGTAGTAGTGGTAGTAAATGTTTTTGAATAATAATGAATAAAAGTGGGAGATATTAAACTGATAATTTCAAAATTTTATGATATTATTATCTTACAATTATATGAAACTTGTATATTTTAAGTAGGCTTTAAATATAAAGAATTATGTGAAAATACTTTATTTTTAAAATTTTTTTAATTTATATGTATTAAAATATTTTAAACCTGTTTTTCAGATTCCAACCACTTAATTTTGAAATTACAAATAACTATGCATGTTGTCAAATTGATGAAACTGCCACAAAGAATCTGTATGATATTGATAGTATTGTTACTAAAGTAAGTATAATTAAAAAAATAAATGTCAATAAATGGCAAGCATTTTATGATCATTTTAAATTTAACTGTTTTAAAATGAAAAATGGTAATAAAGTATTTTTACATGCATGAAATATGAGAATTATAAAATAAAACATTTTTGCCCTATTTCTATTTTTGTGGTATTTTGCTCATAAACTTTAATTCATGACTTATTTTAAAAAAGTTAATTATTCTACAAACAAAACAATTTTCTTTTAAGAAATTCTATTGATTTTCGGAAGTTATATGTATCTTAGTTTATACAAATTATGTTTTTCCCAGATTAACTTTTAAATTGGTATTTCAATAATCATGTAAATTCATTCAATTCATGGAAGAAAGTTTATGATCAATTTTGAAATCCTATTAAATATCTAAAAAATTCATGTAGTATGATATAAAAAAACTGAAAGTTTTTTACTATATTAGAAGTTATTTTAATCTAAGAATTGATACTTTTTGGTTTTAAGTTTTTATTTTTAAATGTTTGTTTCAATATTATTTTCCAGTGTAGTAACCTTGATCTTTCTAAGTCACTTTCTACCGAGCATCTTTATGAAACAATTTCTGATGTAAATTCAGAAGGATTAGAAGAAACTGAGAAAAAAGAAGTCTTGAATGATTCTAACAAATCCAGTAACTATTCCTTTAAAAATGAGCACAATCCTGAGAATGAACTTGATAGTGGAGAATGGTCCACTGAGAGTCAGTCTTCTGTTTCAAATGAATTCTCAAAAAGATTAGATCAGCAAAAATCAAATCTGAATCAGTTTCGTTTTACTGTCAATTATGAGAGTCAAGAAACTGCTAAAAAGACTTTCATGAAATCAGTTTTAGGTAAGAAAACGTCAAATCCAAAGAAAAGAAGAATGTCCAACTTTTTTGTGCCTTGGCTTGTTTCAAATGGTACATATAGTTCTTCTAATTCTAATATTTCCAAAATGCCACCAAAGAAGCAAACATGTCATCAAGGATCAACTGCCAAACAATCTTCCACTAAAAGTAAAAGAAGTCTTTCAATGTCTGCCAATTCTCCAAAGTCAAGTAAAAAAACAGTATTTTATTCATCTGAAGTATTAGATAAAAACGAAAGTTCTATGTCAGGTAAATCTGATTTTTTTATAATATGTTAGAATATTTTAAACTATATTTTTTGTAATTAGATTTTATTTTCTTATAAATGATGTGGAATTAAACTTTAATTTAATCATTTTGTAACATTTGTTTTGGAAAATTTCCTAAGTTATATCAAAATAATGCATAAAAATTGCATTTTAATAATAATTTTTAGAAATAATTTTCAATGTAAAATATATATACATCAATTTCTGTGGGGAAAAAAGCTATATCTGCATAATATCACACTTATGAAAAATTGTTTCTTAAGTAGTGCACTAATTTAAATTGTAAGTGTCATTGCTGTGAATATTATCGTAACAAAAATTTGACCGCATATATAAGCAATTTTGTAAGAAAATTACATAAAATGAAATATAGCTCGGAAGTAAATCATAAGTAGAAAATGTTGAAAATGTATTTACTCAGTATATCTAATACTTAATTGTAATATGAAAAATATTACAATAAAGCAATATTAAACTAAATTAAAAATTTGATTTTGAAATTAAATGTAAAATTTTATTTTTGCTTACAAATGTAATTATCATTCTTTTTCATCATTGAAAGCAAGAAAAATTAAAAATTACTGGTGTCTTTTGAATCACTAAAATGAATTGCAATTTCAACAGATGAATGAGTATTAATATATTTAAAATTAACTATTATTTATTTAAATAAGTGACATTTATTTATTAAAAAGTGACACTTAAAATTTAAGCAAATACACTTTTAAAATTAGTACAATTGAGCCGCAGCGAGAAATCGAGTTAAATTTCTAATCAATTTTTCACAATACAGTGTTGTCATTAAGAAACTAAATATGATAAAACTGAAGAAAAATTTGACATGTATGGCACATATTTAGGGAACCAACCATGGGATGCATTAGTTAAGTTAAACATTGGGATTAATTATTTTTCACTCTGTAACAGGATTCCTCACTATCTGCATTAAAATAATTTAGCAAATTTTTAAACTAAATTTGGATCAAAATAGTTAAATCTGATTTAAATTACATTGTTTTTTAAACGAGTCTTTGGTACTTATAATTTTGTTGCAATATATGTAGGAAAATTTGTTTATCTCTACTAAAGAAGTTATATTGTAAGATTTTGAGTAACTTCATATTAGTTTATTCTTGTTCATTCACTTAACTTATAAAATTAGAATTACTATTAAATAATAAGCATTGCTTCAATATTGAGATTTCTCACTATTCTTGGATCTAATTTTCATGTAATTTTTAAAAAATCTGAATAAAATTTAAGATTGCCTTTATTAAAAAGGCTGACTATTACTCTTCTGATTTAAATTTTATGGATAAGTTCGATAATATATATTTTTTAATTTTGAGCTTAAGACATTTCAACTTGTCAAATGCAACATTTTAATTTTTAAATAATATTGACTGTTATTACAATTTAGCAAAAGTATTTAATGTTTAAATTGTTTTGTGAATAGTTTGGTTTTAATATTTTTAATTTCTCATTCTTATTTTTAAAATCTTCAATCATAAGTTTAATTATTTTAACCATTTTGAATATATCAATAATTTATTCCAACTTTAGGTAGCATGATTTAAAAAATTGACACCTTTGCATTTGATGCTTTTCATGCTATTATTTTGATCATATTTAAGTTTCACTAAGCAGTACAAAAGTTTATGATTTATCATACTTATCATATTTTGGCAGATTTATACTTATTATATTTTTGAAAACAGTTTGAAAAGCAAGGGAAAATGATATGTGTAATGAACCTTTAATCACAATATTTTTAATTAAACATCAATAAATTTTTTAATTAAGTATAGATATTTAAAACTAGATAAAACTGATATAATTTTTAGATTCTTTAATTTGAAAAAAAAAGAACTTTCAATCAAATTTGAGTTACCAAAATACTCAAAAGTTGTATTTTTTACAAAGCAGTATGAATTTAAATCAGCTTTTTATGCAAAATATAAATAGAGAAAGGAAATAATGTAAAATTAAAATGAGTATATTAATAAAAATTAATATATATCGATATGTTAATAAGAATGTCTGTATGATATAAAAGAGGTAAAATTTAAATGAAAACAGCTACAAAGTTATTAAATTACCAGATAGTAATATTTATTTTGTATTATATTAATCCAGTATTTACAATTACCAGATAGTAATATTAATTGTAAATACTGGAAACAAAATTAAAATAAAAATTTTCTTGAATAGTTAATATGTAATAATCAATTTTGTAAATAATTTATTGACTTTTTTTTAAATCAGTGAATTGGAATTAACTCTAAATTTACTATTTTAATAAAAATTTTAGCATTTATATATTATTATTTTACATTTTTTAAAATACATTTCAAATTATGAAATTAAGAAATGCAATATAATTAAAATATTAATAAAGTATGTTTTATAGAAGTTATAATTCTTTACTAAAGTTATTACTAAATATTCAGCTTATAACTGTTTTGATTTGTTTTATCTTTTAAATGCTTCCACTTTATTTAAAAAAGACATCCTAAATAAAAAAAAATCCATTGCAATAATTCAAACTCTATGAAATGGTTTTGTTATATGCTATGTGTTTGTTGATGGAAATTAACAAAATTTATCAAATTAATGATATTAATAAATATTAATGAATATTAAAAAAATTGCATTTATTAAATCTTCCAAGATTTTCCCGACTCTGAAGTTAGACTTCAGTTCATAATGTGAGAACTGGTTTATTAAGAATGTTGTATAAAGTTAAGGTGGCCTACCATTTTGTAATTTCTATATTTTATTCCATTATCTATATATTTGCTCATTATAGTTTCATTTTCATATCCATTTGTTATAATACTTTTGTGTGTCACACAAATTATGCAATAGGTGCATTTACTTATATATTAATGAATATAGAGGTGAGATTTAGAAAAGAAATTGTGAAAATCATGTTAATTATATCATATTTTGGAATGTGAAAAAATTCCTTTTAATTTATACAAGTTTTAACATATTTTTTTTCACGCCCTTGTGTCATGATATTTCATTTTTAGGGGTTTTTCTCTTTTAACTACTAATATATTCAAAATATTTAAAGAAAATCGATTTTTATATATATAAGTTATTAAATATATTTATCTTTATATTCAATACTTTATCTTAGAATAACAAAGAATGGTAAAACTGAAGTAAAAATTTTAACTTATTGAAATGTACATGCTTTAAAGCCAGAGATGAATCTCTATTTCATTGATTTTTTTTAAAATTTCATAACAAGATTTACTACAACTCTTGCATAGTTCTTTTGTACTATTTATTTTTCTTTTTTATAGTTCTGTGGTCTCTATAACTGAGTACAGTAATTGATAACTTTGTTTGATATTTTATTCAAAATTTAGAAAAATACTTTTTAATTTAATATTAATTTAATAAATAAACATAATTATAATGCATATGTAATAAGATATTAAAACTTAGAATTTTTATTTTATAGATCCATGTTCAAGTAGCATGATCCTTTGTCCTGACAGTGACCATTCCAGTGCATCACGGTAATTTTATAATATTGTTTCAAATTATGAAAATTATATTTTGTCTTAGTTTAATGTTGTCATGTTAAAATGGGCATTAATCATTTTTATGTAGGATATTTTTTTTCCATTAAATTGTTAAATTATATTAGTAAAGTAGAGGGAAGTCTCACATTTATTTGGACAAAAACGTTCTGTTTTTTCAGAAGGTCAATTGCTTCTTCAACCTACTTAAGTACAGACCAAATTCATACTTCCAACATTCCATTCCGAAAAGTCAGCTTACCATCTGAATCCTGTACAGAGGTTTTCATTGAAAGAATTTCCAAACCATCGCCTTCAGGCAATAGTGAGCACAATTATATATTGTTCAAACCTATTAAAGAAGAAGTAAGTAAAGTGTTTTTACAAGTTTTTTTCATTTCTTATACTATACTTAATTTTAACAACCAGATTATATTAATACCCTGGAAATATTTGTGTTTAATGATGCTCTGCAAGCTGCTGAATTTTTATTTTAGTTTAAGTCATATGATATGGTTTATACATTTTTTTATAAGTATTTAGTATCATAGAAAATACTCATATCTAATTAATATTAAAAGTATGCCCTTGAATTGTACGTCTTTCCTGTCTCAATTATTATGGGTAGTAAGCTATATTCATTTGTTACAAAAAAGGAAATTTAGGCAACCCCAAGCAACTGCCTCAATAGAAGTGCTTGAAATAGCAGAAATGCAACATCCTCCTACCATTTTTCAACAGATGCTAAGATTGTATCTGTACCTTCCATTACAAAGAGTGTGATTCTACCTCTAACTTAAAACAAGCTTTTTTCATAGCTTTTTGGTGTCACCTTGTAGGCTACCTTAACAGCTGAAGCCTATAATAAAATTTTTGAAAATCTGCATACCTACTTACTTTGTCTTTTGTGAGGAATTTCAGTAGAATAGTATTCAAATGCAATAAGGGTGGAAATTTCCAAAAATATTAAGCACCCACTATAATCAATGTTCACACAAAAATCAGAAAACGAACATGTCTCCTTTTATTCACAGTGATTGGGATCAAACTCAACCATCCATTTTAAAAAATCTGGTTCTAGCATTAACTCACATTGAACCCTTTAAAGCATTTACTGTGGACTATGTTTATGTATTGGTTTACTAGTTATTTACTGTATGGCTTCTAATTTTATAGGATGTACCTTTATATCAATTTTATGAAAGGAATATAAAGGAATGTGTTTCCTTCTGTCGAAGTCCAAAGAGCCTATCACCTACTATGTGGTCTTATACTCCTGATAATAGTCCTTGCAGTGAAGTTAAATCTTCCACCCCTCAGCTCTCAATCACAGAACAGCTTAGTCCTGAAGCTACTGATCTGAAAGTACTATGGTGTGAACTACCTGAGGTTAGTAATTTGACAATAATTGTTTTAAGATTTTATGAGATTTCCAATTAACTTTTCTTTAATAACCAAAGTTGTTATTGCATATTTTGATTATATGTATAAAGCAAAAAATATTGTATAATATAAAATTAAATAACTCTCTAATAAAAATTTTTTAACTTACATTTCTAATCATTCCAAAAAGGTCAAAGAAAGTGGTATTCTTGAGAGAATATCTGCCCAGGAATTGAAACTTCAAGAAGCAATATTTGAATTTATTCAATCTCAAGCATCATACATGAGAAGTCTTAAAGTTCTCTATGAGAATTTCATAAAAATGCCAGAATTCTCAGATATAGAATCCCCCCTTTGTGTTTTGAGCAAGCATGAGCAAGATGTACTCTTTTCTGACATCATTCGAGTGAAAGAAGTAAGCGAAAGGTAAGGGCCTATATTTTATTTTTACATGTAATCTTATTTGTGCTTCATTGCTTACTGACAATTAAATAATTTTATCCCAATGAATGTTTATTAAATTAAAAATGACAACTAGAAATTTAAAGGCATGATAATTGAATCATTGATTTTAATTTAACATTTTTTAAATCATCTTTTAGTTAAATAGTATTCAAAATTTTTAAAATGTATAAATTCTATAATTTGTGTAATATGTAAACTGTAATTTAATTTTAAAGTATTATATATTTGGAGTTTTATTACCTTCTATTTCTTTTTATTCTTGTAATTAAAATTCATCTTTTAATATTGATTGTAACATAGTTTGAAAAATATAATTACTTTTTCTTTTGTAGAATATTGTCTGATATCACAGATCGTTGGAGTGATGATATTCTAATCCCTGATATGTGTGACATTATTAATTATCATGTTCAGCTTCCTGCTTTTACTGTCTATGTAAAATACTGTTCCAATAGAATATATCAAGAAAGAACATTGAAAGAACTAAAGTATGAAAAGTTCATTATTGTGTTAAATAACTAATGAATTAATATAATATATAATTTGTCCTAAAGAAACATAATCATTTAATTAAATGTTGGTATTATATATATTTTATGTATAAGAGAGAGAGAGAGCAGTTAAGTTTATTTAATATTTCATTATGCTAGTTTTTTATATTTAAGTCATATTTCTTTATATTTTTTTATATATTTATTTATTAATTGGAATTTATTAATGAATAAATCATATTGAAATGAAACCAAATGAAAAACTACAGATTTAAGTATGAATTCACTAAATATGAGTTCTGATATCTTACTGATCAAACAGGTATATTAGTTTTCAAATGCTATAAAATTCCTATGTCTGTTATTTTTGCTTAAAAGTATATATTCTAATGAGTAATTTATTTCATTAAGCAAAATTCTTACCACTGAATATAATGTTGAAATATATATTCAATATTAAGAAGTTATATACTCTTGTTTATTTCTTTTACTTTATGTTTTGTAATTCTTAATATATTTGTTGTAAGAAAATGTTTTTTGTTTCATTTACTTTAATCTTGAGGAAAAATACAAAGTTGTATTTTTAAAGAGGTATTGACTCGCTCTTAGTAATAAATTTAAATTAAGGAATAGAACACATCAAAAATTCTTCAGAGAGGGAAGATTTATACATGTATCCTGAGTATTGTTGACAGATTGATGCTTGATATAAAGAATAGAATTAATGTACTTAATTAATATTAGACAACTTTAAAAGGAGTGCAAAGAAAAATACTAAAATCCTGTGAAAGCAAAATGGATAGATTTACTTAAGTTGTCGAATAATTTTTTTCTTTCTTCCATTACAGTAATTTATTTAATGAAGCATGCAGATTTTATAGCTTTTTTTCTCAAACATCATTCCAAACATACATTCATAAGAGCATTGCTCTAGAATGTTATGATTACTACTTCCAAAAATCTCTTAAATTTTCATTTGAAGCTATTGGTTACACTCAAATGCAATCAAAATCAGAAGTTAAATAAGAGGTAGGAAATTCCTCATGGATTGATTAAAAAAATCCATTGTGAAGGATAGTTGAAACTGACATCTGTTAATAGCTGAAAGTCTACTCTCATAAGTCGCACTATTTTTTAAGAAATATTTAATTAAAATTAAATTATATATTAATTTTTAATTTTGATTTTAGGATCAAAACTATTTTTTATATATTACATTGATTAATTAATACTTAATGTTGTAATTCATCATCCGTCATTCAAATGATTTATAATTCTTCTATGATAACATCCAAGTTTTACAACCATTAAATAAAAAGTATGGATTAAGAATTGTATAATAAAAAATAAACACTAGAAGATAATGCATGAAAGCAAACTTGTAAAAAGGAAATTTTTAAAAAATTTAGTTCATAATTGGCAATTAAAATTATAGCATTAATGTCGATCCTCAAAAAAGTTGCCCAAATTAGTTAATATCTTCTATACCATATTCAATAGACCAATGACTGTTCAATTTTCACTTATTTCAATCATTTAAAAAAATTTTTCATGAAAAAATCGCGCAGAAAAATTTTTATTTGAAAGCCAGTGAGATTTCAGAAGGATCAGCCATCATTTATGTTAAATCTATCAAAAATCCTTCAAAAAATTGTGAATGCTCGTACATTTGAGTTCCATAAAAGCGATGATGTACTGAAATAAGGATTTTATATAAGCTTTTAAATTATATATTAATTTTTAATACAAAAAGTAAAATGTGTACAAAAGTGAGAAATGCATGCTGAAAAAAATATTTGACAACTAAAGTTTAGGATTCACAAAATTCAAAGGTGGATGAAAATAATTCTGATAATTATTCTAATTTTTCATCAAAAATCAAACTAAAGTCTAACAATAAATTTAAACTAATTTGAATTACTAAATTCTTGCTCCAATGTAAATTTTCAATTTTATTGACATTATGTTATAGCTCAATTTTACTGTCACCTAAATAAACTGACATTTAGTTATGAACGGCAGTTTATTTACATAAGTAAATAGTGTATCAATAACAGCATTACTTGGGTGTAAATTACATAGTGTAAGTAACCAGAATTTTACATTATAGGTATCTGTGGCTCTTTCATATTTTGGTGGAATAAAGTAAACTTTTTCTTTAAATATTCTTGCATGCACAAATAATGTTTATGTTTAAAATAATCCACCTTAGAGAAATTTATAATGTATTGTAAATTAGATTTGAGCACCAACTCTTATCAAAGGAATGTTTTGAATTGACACTTAAATCCCTCAAAAATGGCAATCCTTGTTTAAAAATATTGAGGCTGTAAAATTTTAGTTATTATAATCAGAATGCAAAAAAAGCTTTGAATATTTCTGGCTATTTAAATTTTTTTAGTATAAATTTAACTTACATTTACTCAATATAATATTTGTCTTTATTATTTTTTTATACTTTCCACTAAAAAACTGTTTTACAATGTATCAGAGTTTTTCTAAATTTCAGGGAGACAGTATACTTGAATATATATGTATCTTTACTTTTAGTGTTTAAGTTTTATTTATATTGTTATCAAGTCTCATGCTTTTGTTAATGGAGATAAATAATTGTTCAATTTATTAAAATTCATATTTGGACAAAATGAATGAAATTTTCTGATAAAGAATTTTACAATATGCTCTCTCTGATATAAGTTTTTCTTTTTTCCACTAATAGAGTAAAATTTAAAAAATTAAATGTGATCTCTAATTTTTTCCTTTAAAAAATTGATTTATTACGTATCGACATGAGAAGTGTTTTTACGTATTAAAAATCTAATAATCTAATTATAATATATTTTATTATTGTATAAAAATTAACATCTTTGTCTTCTAAATTTTACATTTTTAAAATTTTTTATTTACATTTCATTTCAATGCTAATTATATTATTATGTATGTGTGGGGATATTTGCAAATTAAAATAAAAGTTTTAATTCATTTATAGAGAGAGCAGATTATGTTTCTTGGAAGCTTTGAGAAAACTTGAAAATAATCCTCTTTGCCAAGGACTCAGTCTTGAATCTTTCCTGTTTCTACCCATGCAACATATAGCCAGATTACCTTTATTAATAGACAACATTTTTAAATGGCTTGTACCAGACTCTCCATCTTATAGTGTGTGCAAATCAGCGCTTGAAACAGTACACAGGGTAATTTTTGTGTTCTATTGTCTCTATTTAAGTTTGCAACTTGGCTGCTTTTCATAAGAGTTTTCTTTCTTCATTATCTTTTTTTTTAAATATTTAGTTGAACATTAAAAGTTTAAGATATAAAGCAAATTTGCTTGCTTATTTTTAACACATTTCATGTAAATCTTTCATTAGTTCATTTTTGTTTTGTGAAATATTTTGTTTTATAAAAATGTTAAGTACTGCTTAAATATCTCTGCAAAATACTATTTGATTCTTATATTTTTAATATTCTGTAATCTTTTTCCATTCCCCTTAAAGCTGCCACCTGAGAGGCTAACACTATATGCTTCAGTCCAGCTACTTGTGAATTCAATTCCTACTTCAGAGATGTGGATGTGTACATTCATTCAGTGTCTACTTTAAACTGTAGGTCACAGTGGAATTAGCCCTTGTGCTCAAAAGTGATTTTATTGAGGGAATAAAAGCCAATGCTGCTTTTTCAAATGAAATTTTACCCTTCTGTTTTCCAAAATATTTCAACATTGATTATCGGGATTTCTAACAAAATCGTTAGGGGAGGGAACTTACCAAATTTATAAAAAAAAGTATTTCAAATTTTATAAATTTGCTAATTTTTTTTCTTAAATTTTTTTAGATAAGTTGTAAAAAAATTATAGTTCGGAAATTTTTTTAAAAAGGGACATTCAATTTTGGAATTGTAAACACTTTATTGGTAAAAATGTCACTCTTATAAAATAATTCCTATTAATTGTTATTTGTGAAAATTAAAATTTGACAATCAGATAATTTAACAGGTAATTTGTTTTCAATCATTCAGTTATTTAATTAGAACTTAATTTTACATGTATATTTTAAAAAATTTAATAAATCAGGAAATAAATAGCTTGCTAATTTTTCACAAAATGAATTTGTATATTTTATATGTGTTTAAAAATTTTCTCATAAATTAATTTTTTTATAGTCATTACAACATTTCTTTTATACTTACAATTAAAATCTATTTTTAGATTTTTATGGAATGTAATGAAGGGGCTAGAAAAATGGAAAGAGTTGAAGAAATGTTTATTTTAAATAAACAATTAGAATTTAAAGAATGCAAGGTACAATATATAAATTTTCTCTGTATAATTTTTGTACTAGTGATTTTGTATTAAGATTTGATAAGTTTTGATAAATTTAATTAAATGTTAATTTAGTAAAAGTTCATAATTCAAAATTAAGAAATTCTCCCATTTTAATTATCAATTCAATTTCTTTCCTCTTTCTGTTGTAAATTTTCATTATCCATATTGGTATTAGTTATGAAATTAATGTTTATAAATTTAATTACTAAACAAATTAATTTAGAAGTGGTTTTGATTTAAGAAACGCTATGTGTTTCTTAATTTATGAAAACTTTTATTGTATATATGATATAATTATATTATCGGTGCTTTTATTTGTAGAGTAAACAATTCTCTTTTGCATACATAAATAATTTCTCTTTAATTCATCATGTCACTCAATATTTACAGTATCTGATTATAATTAAAATTTTAGTATAATTTTTATCATTATGTCCAATCAACAAGGTGCGCCTTAATGCAAGTGTTAATTATGGATATAACAAACAATAACTTGTTTATAATGCAACTGATTACAGTAACAAAAATAAATAAAAATAGTTAAAATTGTCTTTATCCTGCTTAACTTAATTAAATTTCACATATAAAATTACTGGTACTGCAAAGTTTATTGAATACTGCATACTTTATTCAAAACCTTCCTATCATGTATGAATTTTTAAATCAGTCACATTAAAATATTAAATTGCAAAATCATTATTTTCTGTATCATTTACATTTAAATCTAAAATAAGATTACAATAATTAGAGGAAGATTATACTGATTTATTTGCAGTCGAATTTTTTTAATTTTAAATTACTGGATCGTTTTCTTTGATGTAAAACTTATGAGGAAATTTTTTAAAAAAAATGACGATCATAAAATCTATTTTACTAAGGAATTTGAAAGAATTGTATCTTAACAAAAAACATTGAAAGAGGAAATAAAGGAAACTAGACTGCACACTCATCTGTAATCTTCCACTGTTACAGCAACAATTTTACAAAATTTCAAATAACTTGCTCAGTTGGATGAATGAGAGTGTAATCTATATTATAATAGAGATCTTAACAACTGTCAATTATTTTTGATGGCAATGTATGTAAAAGTAAATATAAGTAGAGTGGTGTCGTGTTAAGAATAAAAAAATAGGCTAATATATGGAAATAAAGAACATTTAATATTAAAATTGAATATAGTATATGATAGAAAATATACTTTACATGTTAAGTTTTTTTTATGTTATTTATAAAGTATATTTAAGTTGAAAGAAGTTTTAAAAATAAAGAATGTAGTAAAATTTAACTTAAATCATTTAAAGTTAAATTTAATAAACACTAAACTTTTTAAAATTGAAATTAAGAAATTTGTGTGTGTGTTTAATAAGATACAGTGTAAGAGAATAAATTAAGGAATGTAAAGAATTAATAATTTGTTAATTCCTCAAAAAAAATCTTAAATTCATACTTTAGTCAAAAGTTTTTTTGTAAATTAATTTAGAAACTTCTCTTTATTTTTCACAGGTGATACCTCTAATCTCTGCTTCTAGATGGCTTTTGAAAAAAGGAGAATTTATGAAACTTGAATTTGATAAGAAAACATTTGGTCGCTCTAATCGATGTGTTAAAGTTCCTGTTTTCATCTTTCTTTTCAATGATCTTTTGGTCATTACTAGAAGAAAGAAGTAAGTTTAGAATATTTTTTATAATTCTTGCATATAAAAGTTATAAAAAAAATTTTAAGTTTAGTTTTTAAATTATTTTATTTAAGATATTCTATTTGTTTCATTGTTTTTATTGATTAACATTTGTTGGAATTATTTGTAATGTTTAGTTGTTTATGTAGAAATCTCTAAAATATTTGACAATGTATGTAAAATGTTGCTTTATACTTTCTCCAATATTTTACTTGTGACTGTTAAGCTTTTAACTGAATGGCTAATGTTCTAGTTTCCAACTTAGCAGCCCATGGATATGGGTTTCATTTCTACATTGGATTTGACATTTTTGCACTCTGGTCTTCAGTTCAAAAATTTGTATATTCAGTTCTACCTGAATTATACTAGAAAATACCAGAATTTGTGTTCAGTAAATTATGATTGATATTTAAACATGCTTTTAAAATGTAAATAGTCACAACCAAATTATCAAATGATATAAGTTTCATTCAGTAGTTTGTGTTTGACTCATATGTTGAATATGGGTGTTTGTAGTGATTTAAAATGATTTTAAACTATAATTCAAAGTCAAATTAATTTTCATATGCATAAAGTGACAAACAAACCAATTCTTATATTTTTTCTATCTCAAAATTTATTTCTCTTATTTATTTAAATTACTGTTTCATAGACTAGTAAAATATTTTGAAAAAAGTTTAGCTATAAGGAATAAATGAGATCTCATTCTTAAATTTTCTAATAAAAATTTGTATTACACTTAATTATGTATGATAATTACTCTTATTCTTTTATGCTTATAAAGAACTTATTTAATTTATTTATAATTATTATATTAAGATTATTTTATTAAAAAAATTTATTTAATTTTTGCTTTATTTAAAAATATAACTTGAATTCTACGATAATTTCTGGTGAGAGTTGATTAATTTTAATAAAAATAAGTGCATTTTTTAAAACAATTGATTTCAAGTAGAAAATATTATTTAAAAATGTTATTGTGGAATGTTTAAAATTTGTTTAAGCCATTTGTATTGATTAATTAAAATGATTTATCTGTCTGTATAATAATTTATGTAATTAGACTCAAAAAATCTTTTCAATAAAATTAAATTGATTAATTGATTGCTTTTTATATGTTATGGTTGATATTTACATTTATCTTTTTAGTGATGATTGTTACACAGTTATTGATTATTGCTCCCGTGAAAAAGTGCATGCAACTGCTGTCAGTGGAAATGACCTTCAACTTCCCCTTGTTGCACCTAATGTCTGCAGGTATTTGATTTACCTGAAGCTGTTAAGTAACCATCAGGGTTCAGAAGTTGATATGATTCTAAACTGTTCATTGATGTAAGTGATCCCACTATTAGAAACAAAACTTTTTATGGAATAATTCTCTTTAATTATTATTTAATAAAGTCATATCATGACATTCTAAGTCACACAATTCTATTCCATAACAATTTGTATATAATTTTCAAATAAGTGACATTAATTTTAAATATTGACATAAGCAATGGAAAAATAAATATTATTGAAAGTTTGTAGTTCTCAGATACAATGCATTTGAGAAAATTTTTTAAAAATCCTACATTTTAAAATTGCTAAATATACTTTATTACAATATATATGCAAAAATTCAGTGCTAAAATTTTTAAATTTTTACTTACAATGTTTTTATTATATATTTAAAATATTTGTTAAATTACACATGAAACAATGATAAGCATACATACCTGTTGAAAGCCTTTTAAGGAAAATGGTAGCCTGTTAGAGTTTTATGTTGAATCTTTACTACACTGCATTTGGAAAAAAATTATAAATTTTCTGGTAAAATGTCTACATTAAAATCATAATTAATGTACCTTCTGCCCATATATTACCTTAACAATTGTAAAAAGGCTTCTTAATGTATAAGAGGGAATGTATAACATTCCATTTTTTATGTTAATATATATATATATATATATATATATATATATATATATATATATATATATATATATATATATATATATTATGGAATGAAATAAAATATAAGTTTCTCACCATTTGAAAAGCATTTTACACAATTCAATTTTGTTACATATTTTAGTTCTTTTATATGTATATTTTCATATAATTTATTTATTCTTGTTTCTTGTGCAATTCAAATATATATACTTAATGTATTTTATTATGATTAACATTTTTCTTGATAAGCAGTTGTAAAAAAACTGATTGGATATTTTTAATAGAGCTATTTTCTGATTAAGGATAGAAACATAATAAACTATTTTTTAGGAGCGAAAGAACTAGGTGGATTGAAGCTATACAATCTATGCCCCAGAATAAGTCACCTGAAATCTCAGAATATGGTGAGTTATTTTATTCAGATGCTTTTCATGTTGAGGTATAAAAGTTTGAAATAGTTTATTATAATTACTTATTGATTTGCAAATTTGTTAGTTTATTTTTCTCGAAATTGTTAAGAATTAAACTGTGTTTTTGTGAATGCTGCATAAATGCAATATGTGTTTTCTTTTCTCTAAAATGTTGGTAAAGAGTTTGATTAAAAGGAAAGTGTACATGAATGACATAACATTGTAATGAATTAAATGTAACTACTTTTAAAAAGTGAAAAATTAAAAAAAGCTTTTATTTTTTAAAATTAATATAGAGCATTTAGGAGGTTTTATTTCAAACTTCTGTGTATTGAATACATTTAGAAACTAACTTACAGGATGATATACATATATACATTTTTGTTCAAAAGTTGTTATAAAATGTGAATGTTTATTATTGGATTATGTGTGGTTTTAAGATAAATGTGCTTAAAAATAATTTGCTATAAATTTAACCTTAGCTATATTATAATTTCTTGAATATAGCCACTGTTTAGATGGGATAAAAAAACACTTTTCCTTAAACTGTATTTTAATTAAAGTTGTGTCCCATTTTAGTCTTAGTATTTTGTTACCTTATCACTAGGTTAAAATGACATGATATCTGACTTTCAGAAAGCTGAATCATGTTTCAAGAGATTTTGCTAAAAATATCTTGAAAAGATATGAAATTTTGAGTATATCAGAGATTGTTAACTTTAAGTTCATTGGCCTAATAATATTTGAAATTTTTATTCTGATTTAGTGGATGTATATAAGTAAAAAATATGTGTAAAAATTAATTTTTGTCAGTAAGTGTTAGTTTAAATTGTTATTGTGATCTTACTAGTGTGAGCTCTATGCTAAACATTTTTCTTCTGAAATGATGTTTCTGTCTCCAGATAATTAAGTTAAAATACATTTAAAAAACTCTCATAAGTTTTAGGCATCAACAATCACTTTTTTTTTTTAAATCCATAATACAAGTTGCATCATTGATCTAAATAGTATTGATTATAATATATTGAATATATAGACTGGAGGAAAATATTTTAACTTAATCATGATTTTCAGTTGGATAATTTTTATTAGGAAAATATTTCACACTAAACATTTAATTTTTGTTGTTGGAGAAAACATTTATACTTTCTTCTATGAACATTTGACGTGAGAAAAAAATAGTTTTGCTTTCTAAGGATGAAAATAATGCCAATTTTCTCTTGAAATTATTATTTTTTTTTATCTTACGCCCGACCTTGGTTTTTCAACCATCAGTCTATGTCGGGCAGCCCAATACAATCTTGAGGTGAATGAAAAGTCATCTTCCGCAGAATTTCTAACTGCGACGTCCAAAAGTCCAGGGCAAGTGTAAAGGTGGTCACCAGTCATGTTCTCTAATCCACAAAAAGGGCAGATCGGAGAGTCCTTCAAACCCAAACGGTGAAGGCGTTTTTGTAGATAATCATGCCCAGTTTGAAATTATTCTGAAAAATAATTTTTTAATTGATGTCTGCTGATTGGAATATTAATTTTTGTTTTAAAATCAGAACATAGTTTAAATTTTAAATATCATTGAAAAATATTTTGCATGATACAAGCTGTTTGTACCATGTATCAATGTTATAAACTTTATAGTATTAATTAATCATACAAATTATTTTCCATGTTTTTATTATCAGACTGCCCTCAAGTTCAGTGTTTCAAAAGCTATGTAGCACAACAACCAGATGAACTGTCATTGCAAGAATCTGATGTTGTTACAATATATCGAAAAATGAATGATGGTAAGTAAAATCCTAAGACTACAACTTATACATTTTTTTATCTATTACAGGTGAAATTACTATTGATTTTTTAAAATTATTTTTAAAAAAACTAACTATACACTGTTCTTAGTATTTTCTAGGTTTTTTTACTATTATTAAATAATTTCTCTATGGCTGGAATATAATTGAACATTTCTTAGCAACATTTCTTTTGGTTAAAAGTGTGTAATATTTTTCAATAATTGTTAGTTGGTGTAGGAATTAACTTAGATTATTAAAGGGCTAAATATTTCACATACTAAACTTAATTATTTATATGATTTCATGTAGCTTAATTTTATCATCTAATTAGAATTTACTTTTCTGTAGCAAAATCAATAATTTTAATAACTAAAGGGATTCAGCATTTATACAACTTGTACTTTATTCCTGAAGTATAATTAATTGGAAAATTGGTGCAAATATTGCATTATGTGCTTGAACAGACAATAAAAAATTTAGAAACAAAAAAGTTTCTGATTAACATTCATAAAAATGTTTGAATTAATCTAATCTAATTCTTAGCTAAAGATAGATTTATATTAAACATTACTTGCAAAAAATTGTAATATCCAATAAAAAAAATATTTCTAATCTTTCTTTTTTATGTTTATGACAATGGTTACTTAGAGAAATATCTCTTATTTAAAAGTTTTTGCAAATGTACTTATAATCATTCTAACTTAAACAAAAAACTTTTTTAATTTAATTAATTTATTTTTTAAGGGTGGTATGAAGGACGTAGATTAAGAGATGGTCTTCAGG
Organism: Latrodectus hesperus; assembly: GCA_037975125.1. Classification (NCBI taxonomy): domain Eukaryota; kingdom Metazoa; phylum Arthropoda; class Arachnida; order Araneae; family Theridiidae; genus Latrodectus; species Latrodectus hesperus. Next base: position 20,970,538 of record CM075857.1, read on the forward strand.
GATGGTTTCCTGCTTCACACACAATGGACATTCCATGTTCCCGTGCCAGAGCTTCTAATCTTCGGCAATGTTATAGATTGCTCATGTTGTCTCACCCTAAATAAAGTCTTTCATTCTACAAATGCTCCTAATTCATGTATGTTGTAAATATAAATGTATTATTTTACTCATTGTGTTTGACTCAATAGCATCAGTATTCAATATGATAATAATTTTTTCTAACCCAATGATACATATCAAAAATGTATTCTGACTGTTAACCTTCAATTTCAATACAAAAATGTTTATTTTGATAAAAAATAATTTACTTGCTATATTAATTTTTAACTGTACAGTTTTTTTAAATTTAAAATTTATTTAATCTGTTACCTTACACTAAATGTTTTTAAAAAACGTTACGTTTACATGATGCATGGTTTGCAATTTGTTGTATTCATAATATATTAAAGATATTTCCCAAAATCTTTTTTTTTCCTGTCTTAAAGTTTTGGGTATATGTGTCTCTTAAAATTGCCTGTGAGTTAATATTTTATTCAAATATTTAGGAAACTTCTGTTAAATACTTTTATTCAATCAAAATGTAGTTATGGTTTTTTCACCATTATAATTCTTAATTAATTTATTTAAATAGTTTGATATTTATACCTGATTCCTTTATTATAGACATTTTCAAAATCATTATACCTAATATTAAAAAAAACTAAAAATTGTTATTTTTTAAAATTTATCTGTATATTAACATTACTATTTAATTTAAATTTGTAAACACTATGATCGTGCTTTTTTGTTAGTTTTTAAAATGATTCATTAAGTTTTGTTATACACATTGATATGTATTAAAATTTTAAATTTTTTTTGAAAAAAGTTTTAATCCTAGAATACTGTTATGCTATCATGTATAAGGTAAATGATTTCTGTTATGGTTTCTGTTTTAAGTGTAAGCCATTTTTTACTTTAATTTTTTCTGTACTTTTATAAGATTGTTTTTAGAATGGATTTTTTTAAATGTCTTAGCATTTATAATTTAGTATTACTTAAACTTACTTGACATAATAGTATCTAAATTCTACTTAGGTATCCATTAGATATAGCAAGATTTATTAACATCTTGTTTACAAAATATTATGATTTACATTCTTATTTTGTAATACATTTTAGAATAGAATATGTTCTTTCTGAATGTTTCTGTTTGATTTGAGTAATAATTTGTGGGATATAGACACATACATTTCAATTTCAGTGCTCAGAACATTGAATCAAACTGTTAAAATTATTTTGCTGGACTTAAAATATTTTCTTTAGTTTTCCTTATGAGGCTACTGGTGGTTAGTTTTCTACAGAAATCTACAAAATATTTATATATGTTTTTTAAAATCTTTGAAGTAGAACACAACACCAAATAAATATATTAATGAAAACATTAGTAGAATTTTTTTTCTCATTCTTGATTTTTGCACAAATAAAGTTTATTTTGCTGAGTCATACAGCTGTCTCTTTATTTACAGTAGCAACACATTATTGATCAATATAATTTTAAAAAAGTAAGTTTTATATAAAAAAAACAACGACTTATTTAATTTTACATATTTGCTGAAAATACTGAGAGAAAATTAGATGAATTTAATTTGCATTACATTTGGCTATTGAATAAGATATATCATTGAGCTTAGATTGAACTTAGAATATTCACTACCATGTATCATTTAAGTAAAATTCATTTTCATCTCAATTGTTTAAAGATCATTATTCACTGATTTGGCATTGATGTTTTTAGATATTCTCACTTTGTTTACATAGTTTGTTTTATTTTTAATATCATCAAAATGCACACGCACATATACAGGAAAGTTGTAATATTGTTTAACAAAAGATCTTAATCTAAGACTTACAGATTTTGTCTCTGCTTGAAAAGCTATTGATTCTTTTATGTATATATGATCATGTAATTTATCAAACATTTCTCTCAGTTTTCTTTTACATCAATATAATCTATAAACATTCATTATGTTGCTTGAAACAAAATAACTAATTTTTGTATTTAGTTTACTCAGCTCATTCAAGTCATTCATATTATAATGCTGTGTATTTTTACTTAAATTGTATATTTTTTTAAGTTTTCATAAATAAATATTAGTTAAAAATTTTGCATTGGATTTTACTCTAAGATTGTCTTTGCTTATATTTTAGTAATTTTGTATTAATCTTGGAACGTTCCAAAATTGTATCGGCTTTTTTAAATTATTAGAATAAATTTTTTTATATATAAACATTAATACAAATTTGGAAAAGTGCCTAGTTTAATTCATATGTAGTTTTGTTATAATAATTGTTATCAAATTTGTTTGATGTATGATCTATTTTCTTACAGTCATTCTAATGTGTTATATTTTAATTCAGAATGATATAAATTTTACCTGACATACTTTACTAATTTAATTAATGTGTAACACCCACATAAAATAATTTATTGATTTTTTTTTAATTTTGCATATTAAAAAATTAATTCATAATAATTGCACGAAGTTAAATTCTTTCAATTATTATCTTTTATTCAATTTGAAATCATCTGCTTGTCTTTTTACATCACAGAAGGATCTTTAGCCTAAGTAAATAACATGTATAGTTAAAAAGTTATTTAATTTTTTAATAGTTATTCCAAAAATGTTTTGTAATTTTTCCCTAGAAATGTAAAAAATTTTATTTTTCTGTTTTATTAGTTAATCAGTATCTATTGTAATGTCATATAATTTTTTTAATTAATAAAAATATTTTATATTTAAGTATATTAATATTTTAAACTATGTTGATTTTGTTTTATCCAATACTTTTGTTTATAAAAAAATACTATTCACTATTTTCGTTACGTATGCTCTAGTCTGATGTACTCAAAAATAAATTTTATGTTTGTGGACAGTTTGTATTTAATATTTTGCTTCGTATTATTCATTTTTCTTAAAATCATGCTAAAAAATTTTAGTGTTTCCAAATTTATAATCTATTTGAAAAAAAATATTTAAATTCAGATTTATTTTCAAAGGTTGTAGTAAATACTTATAAACTATGCACTTGTTTTATATTGTACATGTTTTAAGTTTTATTTGTATTCTGTTTCTTAGAGCTTGTATAAATTTGATGCTTAAACTTTCTATTTTTGTTTTGACTCATATGGATGTTATTACCATTAAATGATGCGTTGTTTCAAATTTGAAAATATATTGTACTTTTATTATTGAGTGTTGTACAAATGCATTATTTTTATGCATATTTTTTTACTTATAACTTGTATATATTTGTTGATTTTACTGATGTTGTGATATATGCTTTGAAGCATATGTATTAATTGTTTGTACCAATAAAAAAGTGAGCTTGTTTTTGCTTATTTTCCAAGAAAATTACTTATTTTGTTCAGTTAATAACATTTTAATGAATTAAACATTATAAATCAAACTTTAAAATTATAATAGCAAATATAATTTTTAAGAAATTATAATTTTAAAATTAATATTAAATTTTAGTAATATTTAAAGTAAAATAAAAAAGTAAATATTAGTTAAAAGTAAATTGTCTTTAATGCACTAAATACTTTTTTTAAACTGTTTGTTTTTCATATATTAAGAAAATATTTCTGCATTTCCTTTTTCTGTATTGAAAAATATTAAAGTTGATAACTTTTTGAAATAAATGAAAGGCAAAAGTATTGTATTTAAAATATAGGTTAATAATTTGATCAATAAAAAAATTTTATTATTACTTAAACTTATAAATTGCTCTCCCTGAATTATCTGGGAACAACTTGATTTTCTAAAATTTTTTTACAAAGTTAAAAAAGCAGTTTCAATCAAAGTGAAATATCGATTCCAAATTATTCCTGTGTTTCTTAATTTGAAGAAAAGAATTGATAAAATTTTAAAGATGTATTGCTAATGAATATCGGGCAAAAAAGTTATTTATTTTATTTTAGAAAATAATTAACAGATAATGTTTTTATAAATAATCAAAATAAAATTGAATTTAAATTTGGAAATATTTATGGCAACAAGATGTATCTATTTATATTAAGTCTGAATGAAAACAATCTTTAAGATTAATATTAAAACTGCAAAACCAAAGAAAAAGATTATGTAAATATGAGTTTCTGATGGTTAACAAACAAATGATAATTATTTAAAGTATATTAAAATATTCCATAATTTGGAAATATTTTTGGCAACAAGATGTATTTATTTATATTAAGTCTGAATAAAAGCAATCTTAATATTAAAACTGCAAAACCAAAGAAAAAGATTATGTAAATATGGTTTCTGAAAGTTAATAAACAAATGATAATCATTTAAAATCTATTAATATTCCTTGTTATTATGTTATTCTTGTGGCAAGAGCATTATGAACACACATGTAATCTAAATTTATTGTAAGAATTACCCTTTTGAATTTGTCGATTAATAATGTCCCAAATGTACTCGATTACTGACAAGCCCAGAGATGAAGCAATCTAGAATAGATTACGATAAATTAGAAATTAAAGCATGATGCAACTTCCATATTTCGCAGAAATTGAATTAGTATGGCTTTCTTGTGTACCTTTGGCCATGAAGTGCCCTGCATAATCTCCAACCCTTAGAGAAGTAATACATCTCTGACGAAAATTATTTTTATTGTAACTTAGCCTTTCAGCTTACAATTAGTAGAACACTTATCGTTAGACTAGCCTCATAACTTCTGATTCTGTGTAAATACTGCTTAAACTCATGAGCTTGGAGTGCGTGATTGGCGTCTAACTTAATACTCACAGTAAAGTTAAATTCATTAAGTGTCCATCATCTAATCTAACGTTCAGTAGATTGATTAACCTCTTGCTGTCATCCGAGATCATTTTTAATCTGACAACCACTAAGCTACGCTAATTTGAAAAGTACGTTTTTGAAGAACTTGTTTTAAATGTAAAAAATTGAAGTGACAAACTAAAATTTGCATTAAATTATCGGTCCTTTATTTTTTACAGATGAAAATAATTTTCAAGCTCTAGACGTCATATGATCAAACTACCATGATTTAATATTCTGAATTCTCCATTTGCATGAACTTGTACCGTTTGAGTCTTTGATAAATCGCTTGTTGCAACTAAACTGCAAATTTCGTTTGCTTATAATCGCACCGACAATTCCATGATTATGAAAGCCTAGTGGTTGTTTTGTTGCTATTTCGATATTAAGAACTGTATTGTTGATTTTCATTTCAGACTAACTGCTGTGAAAGTAAAATTCTCTCAGAACTGTCTTTTCACTTTGTACTAAAATAGCTCTATGGGATATTAAAATAATAAAAACTTAACCGAGACATTTTTTTCACATTCGATAATATAATATTGATACATAGAGACGTTTCTGGGATATTTTAATTCAAACTGATCTATAAAAAAGAAACAAAACTACAATTACCTTAACGATTTCATGCGATTTCTCAAAAGCTTATACTAATAAAAAATTGAGTATAAAAAAATTTTTTTGACGAAGAAAAATATCTTCAATAAAGTAAAAAGAATGTTCCCTATCAAAAATAAAACTGTCAATTTTTTTGTTACACATTGATTTTTTTTTTTTAAGATTTTTGAATTAATTTCAGCATTTGAGTTTTTTATTCTTGTGTTATAGTCAATTCATTAGTAACATGTAATTCAAATGATCATTTTCATATTTTACACAAAATACAAACGAAAAAATGAAAGGTGTTCAATTGCTTTATTTGATAACCTATAATTATTGAAGATTAATAGTATTTATTTTGAAGCGAAATACCACGTTTGTAACCATATTAAATGTATAATTATTTGACTTCCTGAAATAGAACTGGTTAAAGGTTAAAAGTGTCTACGTTATGACATAGTTCCATTTCAAAATCTAATTCCAATGTTTATCATTTGATTCAAAGCAGGAAATTTATAAATACTTTCAGTTAAAATTAAGTAGTTCATACATTTTGGAAATTTCCAAGTAAATATTAGCTGGAAACAAATTTCAATAGCAATACCCGATATGAACCAATTATCAATTACTTTATTAAAGTTTTTGGTAGTTTACTTTATTAGTTTTGAAATTCATTTTTTCATTGAATCCTAAGTTGCTTGTCATAAAAAATGTTTTAAATATCATTTGTCAAAATAATCATGGTTAATTATTAGCTATATTTAATGTTCTCTATAAAATTAAAATCATTCTGTTGACTAACTGCAAGAAATATATTTTTTTAACATGCTTTTCTCTGGGCATCAGATTAAAAGCATTTTGCTCTAAATCAAAATAGATGAGCCTTTGCAAATTGAAACAAAATTAAGAAAACTAATAGCGTTCAGGAACATTAAATATTTGCAATAAAGTATTTTAATGTTTACTTTTCAATCCAAATATTTATGCCATTTGTTCGAATAAAACTGGTATCCACCGATCTATTAACTCTACTTTCTGTATTTCATTAAATTATGTTATAATAAATTGTATATATAATATTTAACTATAATATAATCAGAATCAGTGTGTCTCTTGTAACAAGTTTTATCACCTCTAAGACCATATATAAATAACATTGATTTCATAAAAACAATATTTGAAATATTTTTTTCAATTTCTTGTTTTATAGAACCTATTTAATAAATGAATCTTTAATTTAAAAAGTTCATTTTTCTTTCACTTCTTTCTGTTTAGTTTAACAAATACATAAAAAGCATTCATTCATCATAGTTAGGATAGAAATAAGGTGGAGTCTGAAAAGGCTACTGCCTTTAACTTTGAGTTTTCAATTTACTAAAATTAAGAACATAGAAATTATTGAATTATTTGTGAAAACTCACTCCGATTATCGAAATTATTAAATTTAAAAAAAATTGCTTGTGTTTCATATCCATGTTTTTGTTTCCATATATTTTTCTAGAATTATTATTTGACAAATATATTTTGTTAAAATTAGGCGGAAAATTATTTTCATCTAATTTTATTAATTATTTTTACGAAATTATAGTTTCATATAGTAAAAATACATTACTGTTATGCTGTTACATATAGTAAAAATAAATTATTGTTATGCTGTACAGTAATCTGCGGTAAGCTTTTATTGATTCCAATTCATATGAATGTTGATGCAGGCGAAGCGTTTTGATTTAGTTTCAAAATTGTCTCGAATTTTCTGTTTTACTGTGTCATCATATACTGTACAAATATTCAGCTCGTATTTCCAGAGCAGTATTGCAATATGAATTTTAAAAAATTATCTAGTTATAAAGTACCATTAAAATTTCATCTAAATAATATAGTACTTCATATTGGTCATTATTCTTTCTCAGTACATATTAATGGTTAAATAAAATTAACTATTCCAAAATTGTTAGGAGACAGATTAATCGAGAATTTTTTCTGTGCACAAATATTAGAAAAAATATAAAAATTTAATATTTTAAGGAATGATTGATATTTTTATTTGTTCATTTTTTAAATTGTATTTCCTTATTTATCTTTTTATTATTATTTCTTGACACACCTAGTTAATAAGCCAAATGACCTAAGTGTGTTGTGAGGCATGGTAATCTTCGCTGTGTAAACAACTTTCAGGAAGACCTTTTAACGAAAGTGGGCTATATTCGCATGTCACAAGGAAGGAAACCCGGAAAACTCCCAAACACTCATCTTGGCAGTAGTGCATCCAGAATGCAGAAGCTAACATCCATCTCTTGTTGTTCAACGGTGGCTGGGATCGAACGTGGGACCTTTAGCATTAAAGGGTGTTATCTTACAATTAATCAAAGGGGAGCCTCTTTGATGTGTTATTTGCTATCCTTTTCCAGCATGAATTATTTTACCTCCAGGAATTTAGGAACGAAAATTATGACGTATCCTGTTCTTACACTTCACTGAAGCTTTTAGACAAATTATTTAAAGCAAAATAAAACTGAAAAAGGATTATATTTTTTGCACTAGATATAAATAATCAATTCAATGGAAGAAATATAAAATAGTAAAAGTTAAAAATTGAATTATAAAGTAAATTGAAAATAAATGTAACAAAAATCTCAACAAGGAAATGTGAAGTTATATCGTATGTATAATGTTAAAAAGACTAAAAATTATATTGTCGGAAATCATGCTAGCTAGCACAATAAGTTGTCATATGATTTGCATTAATGGTTAAAAGCGCGTTTTATTTATCAATATTGCCTATTCAAGCTCTCGTCAATCAAATAATATTGATATGCTGTGTTGCCTCGCGTCCTCCGGTGAAAACAATGGAGAAGAATATCGATGCTTTGAGGCTTTCTTTCCGCCGTGGGAAGTGCCTGGATCAAGTTTTACGAGGGAACGACATGGGGGATCGATGTATTCCTCTTCCCTGTCTCCATTGCCATGGTAACCACCTCACTCTCCGAATGGAAGCGTCCGATTCTTATGCCGGTGAAATTACTTCTCGCTCTGAAAACCATCACAACTGAAATGTTTGGCTGAGCAATTGATTTCCAGATTTTGATTTAGCAAGTTATTCACTCCTTTTTTACTGGTGAGTATGTGCTAAGAATTGGTCTTCTTTTGATTTAAAAAAAAATATATTTGGGATTTTAGTTATTGGCTTCATAAAATGAAAGATGGTTCCGAACTCGTGTGTGATTGTGGAGGGAAAAATGTAATTATATAAAAATACCTATTGGAATATGTTTCAAATTGTAAGAAATTCTAAATGTCTTATATCTCAAAATAATAAATCTCTCCAATCAAAGATATAAATATAGTATAAGAATCATATGTTCACTTTTCGTTAGTAGAAAGTCATCGGACATAATTATTTTTTAATGAGTTAAATGGATATAGTTTATAATTCAACTAATAAAAGTTTTATTTTATTTTCATATAAATCCATTTGAAGCACTGACAGTGAATGAAGAAGAAATGTTGAACAAATAATCTAAGATACAATCTTATTTTTCGAAATAAAATTCAAGTCAATTTGAAAACATAATAGAAATTTCTATTTCATCTTATCATAACATACTGAATTGCAAATACGTATAAAAATATTAACGAATAATCATAGCTTCATTATTTTCTTTTTCTCTTTCTCTCACACACATATAACATATATATATATATATATATATATATATATATATATATATATATATATATATATATATATATATATATATATATATATATATATATATATAATATGTGTTATTGTTATAAATACAAATACATTTGAATTTTTATAATTCAAATAATTGTTACAAAAATAAATCTGAGGATGAAATTAACAAAAATTGAATATAAGATATTTAAAATATAGCAAATTTGCATGTACACTAATCTTTCACGATTTTCTAATATGTATTCACATGGTTAAAAACTTCCATTATCATGCAAAGTGTAATTAAGACATTCGAAGCGATTCTTATATGACATCTTTATCCTTTTATTTTATTTTGAAATGAATAAGTAAGCAAATCATAAAGATTTGCAGATCTATCTCAATTTGTCTAAACACACACACACACACACAAATCCATCTTTCTTTTGTGATTTATGTAACGTAATTGAATATATTTGTTTTCTTCTAAAGGCTTAGATATAATATAATCAAACAGTATTTACTGCTCAACACTAAAATCTAATTATTTTTTCTCAGAAAGAAATAAAAAATGTCCATTGGAAGCAGACAAGGAGAGTGCTATGGAGAGGAAGAAACCGAAGATAATGATTCATCCCTACGTATCTTGTACCATCCCTTTGGATTGGCTCTGTCCCTCTATCTCATAATGACCAGTGGCTACTGGATCACGTGGCTTCTCCAACACGAGATCTTCATCATCATGCTAGCTGCCTTAATTCTGTTGACTCTGTTCGTAACTCTGGTCGTGCAGGTAAGCCCTCACTTCTAAGAGTCCAATGGACATTTTTGAGTAAGCAAACCTTCAAAATTGTTATTCAGACTGATATAATCAGAGTATTCACATTGATAATATTTAACAATTGAGGTTTGAAGAACAGTTTATTCAACATCAATGAAATGTACAGATTCGATTTTATTCAGCAAATATTTATTTTCTTCGTCTATGTTATTGGAAATATCTTTATTGAGATTATTTAGTCAATAGGACATTAGCAATTAATATTGATCTTTTATTAGAGGCATAGTTTTCAATGTTGGTATGTATATGATCCTTGAAAATTCCTAATCTTTATAATGCCCTTAAAAAAATCAAAATTTTCTTTTTCTTTTATGCGCACTGTTTTTATCGCCCATCCAATGCGGCTTTAATTTGTCATTTTGGCACCCTCCGTCTTCTTTTTTTGGTGATTTCCCATTTTTTGATTTAAAAATCTTTCCTAATATATAGAGGTCCAATTCTTGAATCAGTCTAAAATTGCCAAACTTTAAAAAAAAAAAAGATAGCTAACTACGATTATCAATCGGAAAGTTTATCTGCTATTGCAATATTTAAATTTTGGAAAGAATCGTACAATAACATATAAATACAAAATCTCTCTCTCTCTCGTTAAACTATAAATTAAAACTATGGAACACTGTTTTCTTGACGTAGAAGGTGTCACAGATTAACACCTATAACCTATTATATATATCTAATACCTGTTATAATATCTGTAATGTTACGTTAATAATATCAATACATGATTATTGAATTTAGTAATCTTAGGAAAACTTTCATATGTGAATATAAAATGAATAAAGCTGTGTATATAAAATTAAGTCTCTATAACTTGACATTGTTTCCGATAAAAATATTGAAATTGCTTAAGATTTTAATATCTTCGGTGTGAAATTTCCTTTTTTTAATTATTTTTTATGCTTGAGTCAAAGACTGTTTTTCAACCAATTTAAAGGAATAAAGAACAAAATTGAATCTAGTATAATCGCCAAATTACAAAATGATGAAAGAAACTTTCATTGAAAAAGCTCTCCTAACATAAGTCAATTATGAATAAATATTGTATTTAAAGCCAAAATTGAATATATATTAGAAGTCTTATTTATTATTAAATATTTTTCTAATTAAGTACTTTAAATCAGACAGAAAACTATGAGAAAATATAACTTAACACAACGAAAAGAATATCTAATTAAAATAGAATCAAGAAAATAATGAAATCAAAAAAGTTATCAATACAGCACAAAGAAATACATTCTTAAAATGAAATAAAAATAATAATTTAAACAAAACTACTGCCGTTGATTTCAACTATTTTTAAAAAGAAATAGTTGATATCGATGATAGTAGTTTTGCTGAAATGTATCAGTAGTTTTGCTGTTATATAAGAACTAATTATCATATAAATCTTTTAAAAATATAATAAATGGAATTTAAATTGCTTAATTAATTTAACAATTTGGAATTATATAACACAATTAAAATTTCATTAATGTGAATAATTGAAAGATTGTTAAATAATAACGTGGTAAATTTAAAATTTGTGCAAAAAGAGAGAGAGTGAAGATGAACCTCTCAAATAAATCTTAAAAACGCATTTATTCCATACAAACTTTATCTTCTTCTACATTATATTTATAAGAGGTACGCCTATCAATCTAAGATTGTAATTAAAACAAAATAGTAAATGTATTTTTCAACGCTAAAGATGACAACTGAGATATTTTGATGAGAAAAGCAACAATCCTACAGTAACGCGTATATTTTTATAAACATATCGCAAAATGCGACATGTAAAAATACGCGATTTTAATTGACAAAATTTGTATAACATTTTGCAGAATTTCGTCCTTAGAAAGCTATGGATTTATGAAATATAGATTCGAGATTTGTTGTGTTCATATGATAGATTGATGAAGAGACTAACATAAAAATGACGGATTTTACACAGTATTGATATTTTGCTTAGACAAGTTTGTTAAAGAAGAAAACATATATATATATATATATATATATATATATATGAAATGTAAATTCTGTTAGAAATATTTTAACAAAATAAATGAAATTGTAAAAACACAACTGGAAGAAACAAGACAAGATTTTTTAAATTAGAAAAAAGTTTCATAAATAATAAGATGAATTATTATTTAGAACGCAAAGGAAAACACTCAGAGGAATAAATAAAAATTAAAATTAAAAATAAGAAAATCGAGAAAAAGAGCGGAATAAAAACATTGCCGCTCATCAAAGATAGTGGAGTAGACGAGTCCTGAACTGTGCCTTAGGTTAACGGGTTTGGAATACTCGCCTACCACCAAGCGCCTCGTAATTTTGAACCGCGATCAGGTGACGAAGTAGCACCTGAGCTGGCACCCTGTTCTCGATATCCATACCACGCCACCTGAAGGACTTTGGATGCCACAGATTAACGTGGACTCGTCTCCAGTTCACGGAGCTCCAGCAACCCAGAGAGGGAGAATGTGGTCATCCTCCCAATCACTGCCCGAGGCAATTGATGCGTCACTTGGCTGATCTTACGTGAAACATCATGAAGCTATACTGACTCGCTGGAGCTTCTTTCCTTGTTACTATAGAAAAAGCGTTTCGAATTCATTCGTATAAAGATTCTAAAAAGAAGACTTCACAAATGAACTGCTATTAAGACCTTCGAACTTAAGAAAATTAAGAAATTAACACAAAAAGATTAAAGATTCTCAAAAGAAACAACAAAATATAGTTAATTGTACGTCGCCGTATATAATATTTAAAAGAAAGAATAAAATAATTATAAAAAAAGCTAGTTTATAGATGAGAAAAGAAAGCCTGAACTAAGTATACGAATTAAAAGGAGTTTAAAAAGGATAAGAAAGGGAATGAAAACTAAAAATTAATTTATTTTTAATGTTTATCCAGTCTCAAAATCTCACTTGACTGTGACTGGGTAAACACAGCTTATAGCAGAACGAAAGGGATAAAATAAACAACAAAGAAGACGGCAGGAAATTGCCGAACAATCGAAGTAAATCACTAAAGAAAAATATTAAGTCATGGATAAAGTTAGTGAAAAGTGAGTATAAACAGGATAGAACACTTTTTATTATTTATAATACAGAAATTAAAATTATTAAAATTTAAAAAATTCATAAAAACTACCTTGTGAATATTTTTTAAAAATTATAATTCTATAACACTGTTAACCGTTTATATATATATATCAAAATTGAAAAAGTTGGGAAATGGTGTTTTTAGTACATGAATTTTTTATAATACGATAAGGTAGTTCGAAATGAAATAAGCTTATATGATAAAGGACATTTTTGAAATTATTTTTATAATTTTTTTATTATTAAAATTGGATTTATAATTGTCTACTTACAGGTGAGGAAACATTTCCGACGCTTACACAACAAATGCATGCTCATCTGAAAATTACTTAAAATGCAAAAGAGAAAGAAATTCTTCCAGTGGTGCTTTACTTCGAGATTGAAAATTCTGAGTGAGAAAAAGAATTGTTAAAATTTGTTGTGTTGTAATAAGCAATTTATTGCAATTTTATTTTTAATAATTATCATCCCAAATCCCTTCGTTCCATATTTTTATTTGTAAATAAAGCGTATTAATCTACTGCTTATATTGTGAATTTCTTTATAATTTACAGATTAATATGTTGTTTAGCTTCTTAATAATTAATTTGTATTCTCAATCTGCTGCGATTTTGATAAAATTATTTTTCCAATTAACAAATCATTCTTATAAATCATTAATTATTTTAAATAAAATAATTTCTATTTGAATTTTCAGAACTAAAATTTGTCATTTCATATTACAGAATACAAACGATAATTTAAGAACAAATTGTTATTCATTTATTCTTAAATTTATTGTTATTAGGATTCTGCAATATAAATAATTATTATACAACGCAGAATGATAACAAAAATTCTACTTCATATATTCTCCGTTAACTATTAGAAAAAACATGTAGATTTTGAGTTGTGCTGTATAAAACAAATACAAATTGCAATTATTTACACCTTATAATTGTAATGTCAAACTTTGTGTAGAATAAGCTTTTATCATCATAAAATGTGAATGTGAAAATGTGCTATACACAAAAAATACATTGAAAGCTACAAAATATATCCTGATATTTATATTAATCTATTATTAAAATTCAAATATTATAAAGATAAATTAATTATGTGAAAATCACGATCTAAGTTCATTTGAAAGCATAAGCTCCACAGGTGCCGTATAATCCAGGATGCCAAATTCTGAGATTGGCGATTTTTTGGCGGATTTTCTCATGTATCTGGCAACCTCGTTTTTATTACGTCGTACATATAAGAATTATGCAGAAAATTCTATTTTGGTAATCCTCGTATTTACGTCTTCGCGCACGTCATGATACGTCATCTTGGCAACATTTCTTAATTGCCAAAAAAATTCAGAATTTGGAATTATGGATTATACGGCACCTGTACCGCATAAGCCTTTAAAAAATGTACTACCCATAAAAACGGAAATAAATTGTGGCGGAGTGGCTTTCCAACCACACCTTGCGAAGCTAAAGTTTTAAAACAATGCACAGCGGAAAGTAATTAAAATATCATAAGTAGAATAAAAAGTGGTTCTCGGGTCTATCGAGGGAGCAATTTCACTTAAATGTTTGTCCCCGATATTAATATACTAATCAACACAGTGCACCTTTGCTCTACTTATATATTGTTAAATAGTTCAGCTTTAACTCAATTAATACTCACTCAAGGACTGTATAAAAATACGCACTTTATTTCTCCGACTCTCAATGGTTACTGCCGGTTTCTTTTTTGACTCAAAGGGGTCGCTGCGCTCGCAGGCGCCAACATTCCGCCCGGAGTTGACATGGTACATTCAACAATTTGAAATCTCAAGAAAAATATTAACACATTATATAATATATGAGTACAATGATACATTCTATTAATAATAAACTACACTAAATACATAATGATCCACAGATATATTTGATAGAGTTCTCACTCCTTAATTAGGCAATGGCAAAATGCAAATTTTATTAATGCTTTTAAAAACCCCATTCTTCGTTTTAACTAAAACTACTCTCACCTTCCTATCCTTTCCTGGGAATGTTTGCATTATTCTGCCCAATGGCCAGTTAAAAACCGGTACATTATCTACCTTTAAAATCACCATAGTGCCAACTTGCACATTCTCTTTGGTGAACCTCCACTTTGATCTTTCTTCTATTGCACTTAAATAATTGTTAGACCAATGCTTCTAAAATGTCTGCACTATCTTAGTTAATTTTTGCCATTGTTTTAATTTATTGTCATGTAAATTTAGGATGTTGGGTTCTGCAATTGCTGTGATAGGTCTGCCTATCAAAAAATGGCCAAGTGTCAAGACATCATAATCATTTAAGTCAGATGATAGGGGATGCAATGGGTGGGAATTAAGAATTGCCTCAATCTGATTAATTACAGTTAAGAATTCCTCAAAGGTTAATTTTAAATTGCCTACTAATCGTTTAAGGTGGTATTTCGCGGATTTGACACCCACCTCCCAAAGTCCACCATGATTCGGGATCTAGGGGGAATGAAAGCCCACTCAACCCTTTCTTTGGACAAATAATTACTCAAGTTTTCATCTGGACTGCTAACTAATTTACTCAATTTCTTTAATTCGGAATTACTGCCAGCAAAATTAGTAGCGTTATCAGAAAATTTGTGGGCACTTTTCCATCTTCTGCTAAAAAATCTCTTAAGTGTAGCTACAAAGGCATCACTAGAGAGGTCTGTTACCATCTCTAAATGACAAGCTTTAGTCACACAAAACAAATGAAAATACATACAACAAATTTTATTATACATTCCTTTTCTTTGATTGGGATATTTTTTATAAAAAGGACCAAAAAAATCTACCCCTACACAGTTGAATGGAAAGTTTGGGGTTACTCTCTCTTCAGGTAAATGTCCCATGAGCTGTTGACAAGGTACTGGTTTTGCTTTAAAGCAAACAACACAATCGTGCACTAGTTTTCTAAAAAGGTTACGTCCACTTAAAGGCCAAAACCTTCGTCTAATAAGAAACAATAACCCTTGTGGGCCAATATGTAAATAGTTCTTATGAAACATTTCAGCAATCATCACAGTCAATTTATGATTGGTAGGTAAAATTATAGGGAACCTTTTATCAAAGTTAAACTTACTGTTGGCTAGTCTTCCACCACAACTCTTACAACACCTCTTTCATCTAAAAATGGGTAAAGACTTTTTAACTTACTATCTACACGCACATTACCATCCTTCTGAAGACCTGTAATTTCCCTTTTAAAACACTCTTGTTGGACTAATTTTACTAAGACAAATTCAGCATCTTTAATTTCCTTACATTGCAGGGAGCCAGTTACCTTTTGCTGTGATTTGCTATTATTAAGGAACCTATAAAGAAAAGCTAAAACATGTACAAGTTTAGTATAATTGTTAGTAATGCTAAGTAACTCCTCAGTTAAAGAATTAAAAGTCACTAGGAAAACAGGTCTCTTGAACCTTCGTTCACTCTTAACCAGTTCTGTATTAAAATGTTCTAAGTCCTCGTTAATTAGCTCTTCACAGTTGTTAAGCGTCTCTACTTCCTCGATGATAAGTAGTGGTCCATGTGACCACAAAGAATTATTTCTCAGTTGTGCTGGATTGCAGCCACGAAAAACGATGTTTGCAGGATTTCGTTCCGATGATATATGCTTCCATTGTGAAATCTGTCAGAACTTGTATTTTAGCCACTCTGGTAGCGACAAAGGTTTTCAATTCTGCTGGAGACTTCTGAATCCAGGACAAAACAATTTTGCTGTCCGAAAAATACTAATTTTGATCTCTTAAGTTCTAGGGAAGTGCTAATTTTTTTAATCAATTTAGATATCAATACACCTGCACACAGTTCAAGTCGTGGAATCGAAAGTGTTTTGATTGGTGCAACACTCCCTTTGCTGCACACTAGCTGTGAAGTTAATTCACCACTCGCTGATTCGCATCTTAGATAGACTGCTGCACCGTAATAGTCCTCTGATGCATCCGAGAGTCCAAAGAGTTCAATTTTTACAACATTTTCTGGTAGCATATATCGATTTATTTTAATACAGTTAATGTCACACAACCCATCAAAAAACTGTAACCATTCTTGTACGACATCTGATGGCAGTCTTTCATCCCAGTCTATTGATAACCTCCACAGACGTTGCACAAAAACCTTAGCCTTTGTAAGCACAGGTCCTATCAAACCAAGTGGGTCAAAAATGCTGGCAATTATGGACAAAATTTCTCTCTTTGTAACATAGAAGCATCTTTTTTGGGCATATTGTAGGAAAGCTCATCACTCTTGGCCTTCCAGAGCAACCCTAATGTTTTTGTTTGATCAAAGCTATAGTCATTTGAATCTTCAGAAAATTCTTTTAACTCTGGACAGTTACTTTGCCATTTATGTAGTTCCATACCACAAGATTTAAATATTTGAGTTAATTCTTGCTTTAGACACTTTACACTTTCTAAATTTGACCCTCCACTCAATATGTCATCCATGTACACATCCTTCTCTACTACTTGAGAAGCCAATGGAAATTTCAGTTGTTCATCAGTACCTAACTGATGAAGACATCTCTGAGCCAAATATGGAGCACTAGTGGTTCTATACGTCACTGTGCATAATTGATACGTTTTAATATTCGCTTCCTTACTATCTTTCCATACAATTCTTTACAAGTCTCTTTGTGCAGGATCAATCCAAATCATTCTATACATTTTTTGAATGTCGTTAGTAAAAGCAAAAAGATGTTTTCTAAACCTCAATATTATAGCAAATAAATCATCTTGAATTACACCACCATTTAGCTGTATGAAATTTAATGACTCACCAGTTGAAGTAATTTGTGAAGTGTTGAACACAATTCTACATTTCGTACTCGTTTTCTGTGGTCTATAAACTGCATGATGAGGTAAATAGTAGACCACTTCAGGTTCTTGCGTCATAGAAACTTCTTGCATATGATTCAAGCACTCATATTCACTCATAAATTGACGATATAATGCCAGAAGTTCTGGATTAATTTCTAACTTATTCCACAAGGAATTTAATCTTTTGATTGCAATCTTCTACTCTCCCAATAATTTCGGATCTTTTTTAAATGGCATCTGTACCACAAATTTTCCTGATTTATCCCTTTTATAAGTTTTTATAATATGATTATTAGCTTCAATTCTCTCAGCAGTTTCAAATTTCTGTGTTTCTTCAATTTGTTCTATTTCCCAAAAATTCCGCATAATTTTGTTTAAGTCGGCACTATTGGTACACTACCACTCACTACAAATCCAAATACTGTTTTGTAAAATTAATTTAGTATTAGTAGGGTAAATTCTGTCAGGTTTTAATAGTCCATAAAAATTCTCTGCTCCCAGAATTAAATCGATTGGACCTGGAATACTACTGTAGTTGCTGATTTTGGCAGGAATCACGCTTCACAGAAGTCTAAATTTAATCATTTGATACTTTCAACATATCTACAAAATAAGTTTTGCTGTGATATCTCGCGTCTTTCTTGTGGTACTGTAAATTCGTTGGCCAGCAGTGTATTTAAATATTAGTAAAAATAATCCTGAATGCTTCATTAAACTGATTTTTACATATTGATTGAAATCAAACTTAAATGGAAAATTTTTCTTAAAATATACCTGAAATTTTTACGTCAGTATTTCAGTCTTTAGACGGAAAGGTGACACCCCTGAAATTGCCTAGATGTTTTTTTTATTGTGTTTAAAAGTCAAGGATTCTGTAAACTAAACTATTTGTATTTAATTCTAAACTTGATTTTCCCGTAAAGTTAAATGTTTCTCCGTTGATATAATGAAGAAAAAGTGCCAATTCGTCAATTCAGGTGTTTTCTTCATCATTTGACTTAAGTTTAAAAAGGGACAGCGGGAAACACATTACAGTAACATAACTTTATATGTGCATTGCTTGCAAGATATGCTACAATCCAGCAAATGAAATATGGAGCACACACATTTTTTTCTTATAAAAACATAACGAATCTAGGCTTTTGAGTTGTTATTTATTGAATAATAGGCAAGCTCAGATATCGTTCTTATTTGAACATAGTTCAAAATTGTAAGATTGTTAGTTGCATGTAGATGGATCATTTGTCAGAAATGAGCAGTCCAAAAAAGGGACAAATATTTCGTATCGATATTCATTTATAAACCGAAATTTTTTATTTAATGAACAGACTTTTAAACTTATAAACCTCGCTCATCTTTTGCAGTTTATATTAATTAATATACGTTTTACATTATGACAGAATAAATATTCATGTCCTTTATTTCTTAACATTAATCATATGCATATATTTGACGTGCAATGTATCTTCAAGTTACGAAATATTTGTATTTTAAGAAGGGAAGTCTGTAAGCTGCATTATAACAAATGAAAGAATATAAAGTTTGTAGTTAGATTATCATTTTTCGAAAAAATATCAAACTTCACAACATCAGATTCGGTTTGCTAAAATGAGGCATAAATTTGTTTCTTATTCAATTGATTTAGATTTACTCAAGTACAGATTTAGGCAAATTATTATCGTGCTAAGAGAATGAATATACAATCGTATCTATATTGTTTTTCTCAACCAAAAGCTTTCCTCACTATCAAATAGTAATCTCATTTATGAATTTAAATGAGAAATTTTGCATCTTAAATGCAAAATAGCATTTTAAGAGCTTAATGGTTTTAAGTTTTTTGTTGCTTTTGCTGACAAGGTAACAGTTGTATACTTCCACACTTTGCTGCATTTAGTAATAGCAATTTTATTTCACCATTTATAAATATAGTATACAAGCAATTGAAACTAAATGGATCTTTAATTAAGTTGTTTATAACAATTGATAGATTAATTTAAAAAATCCAGTCTTTATATTTGATAAATGTAACTTTCAGAATTTAAGGTTACTTTAATTTCTGTCAAATAAGTATGTGATGTTTTCAGTTTCTTTGAAAATCACTTTGTATCACTTATTCTACAAGTTTTTGTAATTTTTCATAGTTTAAATCTTTTCCACTAGTATTTTGTTAAAAGAATTTGACTGATGACTTCATAGAAAAGTACCAATAGCGTATTCAAATGTGTTGAATGGTGGTGAAATGAGGACGCCACAACAAACAAATATTTACTTCATCATAGAAATACATTTCTTTCCCGAGTTAGGCTTTATCACCCAATACATTACATTCGTATCAATAATATAGAAAACGAAAATAGTTTCAGAAATAGGAAGATAAATAATGAAATGAAATTCACACAATACCTGCATATTATAATCTTAACTTTAAAGTTAATTGAAATTCTGTAAAAAAAAGAATTGAGATAAAATTATCATTTCGCTATTAATTATAATACCACATAATTTGAAAAATATTGGGGTTATAATTTTAATGATTGGATGATAAGACGAAAAAATACGTATATAGCACATAGTATACTCAAATATTCAAGCAGCAGTTTTTACATATTAACATATTAAAAATTATACTGTAATCCTTCCTTAAACCTTTCAATCCATATACATAAAATTGACAATTATAAATTGTTATTCATACAATGCAAGAAATTGTAAAATGTATAATTTTATAATAATTCCAATAGTGAATTGTTCTTGATTTTGAATGAACTATAACTTGAAGAGTTTTCTTGGTGCAGCCTGAAAGGGAAAAAGAATACATTTAGTTAATGCTCTAATGAAGCAAAGATTTAATTACAAGCATTCGAAAGGTCGATTCAAGTATCTTCATTATTGAGAAAATGAAATCATGAATATAACTGTTTATATTTGAGAATAATTGAAAATGAGAGAGAATTCTTAAAAATGCAAATATACGATAATTTTTTTAAACCAAATTGTGTATACATTCAATTTTAATAAAGAAATTATGATAAATATAAGCCATTATTGAAAATAGAGACTCTGTTTTGATGAAAAAAATAATTGGTATTTTTTCTACTTTCAGAACCATAATTATATACATAAGATTATCAATATAACTTTGTTATATATGAATTGATTAATGAAATATTTAAATTGATTTATAAGCAATACAGTATATTTTGCGATAAATAAATTTTATACAAGATTCGCTTTAAAAAATAAAAAAGACAAAATTAGTACCCACATACAAAAATTTAATTTAGATCCACAAAGTTTTGTTTGTAAGTGAAGAAAAGAAAATATTTGAGAAACTTACGGTACTTTCTGAAATCTGTTGAGTACAGAAAAAAAAGATTTCACAGTTTGAATGGTATAAAAAAAGATTTAGCACCAAGTGATAAACTGTTCATAAACAAAACAAAACAAAAAAAACTTGCAGTTTGGCATTTACTGATCCTTGGCACTTAGCTTTTATAAATTTTCAACGCAGAAATTTTCACAGAATTATGATAAGGACATTTAATACATTTCATACTTTGTGAAAATTTCCGAATTAAATATAATTTCTATATAAAGTTAAAAATTTAAATAAAAATATCAATTGCTGAATCTTCATTTATTTTGACATGTTCAAATTTATATTACTAAAAAGAGAAAATTTATAAACTGATTATGAAAACACTAACGAGATTTAGAATTCTTGATAACTCATTTAATTTTCCTTAGTATTTTAGTCTAAAATAGAATAGGCTGTATGAATATTTTTTATATTAATATCGTAACTCGAATTATTAATGTGATTTGACGCATCACGGTGGTCAGTTTAATTACTGAAAGCAACAGTTAAGACACTTGGGAAGACCTTAAAGTAGACACTGACCCATATTGATGGGCCGCAAGACAGGAAATCTGGATGCTATTCCCCAATAGACCATTAGGGGGCGCAGTAATCGATTATCAATATTTTGCTTTTTGCACTTACTGATCGGCAAGAGCACGCTCTTTTTGTCGTTGCGACTTATTAGGGATGGGGCTTTGTTACTTTTCCTGTACTTAGTACGTACTGAGTACAGTTACTTTTAAAGTAACAAATATTTTACCGATTACATTTCGTACTTGTTACAATTTCTTTTGTACTGTCATCTATCGGATTAAAATATAATGACAATTTTTTTAAAATTTTATAAATAAATTGAATAAAAACTAAATTAATAATAAATAAATTAATAATTAATTAAAACTAAATAAGTTGATCAATAATATTTTATATAAAACCATAAAATTAATTAATATAATTAATGTTAATTTAAATTATTATCATTTATAAATAAGCATTCACTTAAATATTAATGAAAAGATCTATAAAAATAATTCTTATTATTTATGCAACATTTCAGTAATGGCAAGTTTTCGTTTTTCCTAAGTAAAGTTGTAATGCTTTAATTTCTAGTATGAGACAAAGAAATATAAACTGTTTATCTACAAACCGTTTTTTTTTTTTTTGTGTAAAAAAAATTGTAAATTTCTAAATCTTCTTAAACGTAATTCATTCAATATAAAAATCATGACATTTTATTATTTACATTTATTTTCAGAATTTATATCTGTTCTAAGTAAATTTTCCAATTATTCAATCGTAATTTTCAAAGACTTCCACTGTTAATTAAAATATAAAATTAGATGAGATAATATAATTTCAATTTTTCAACCTAATCAGCTTATATTTTTATTAGAATTTAGTAAGACTTTCCAATTATGTAAATGAATTTTTATAATTAACTTGTAAATATTTTGCAAAGAATTGTAAAGTGGGAAGTTTAATCAATTACAAAGAGGTTTTATTTTACGTTAAACAAAGAGGTTTTACTTACAAAAATACAGCAATTAATCAGAAAAATCAACTAAAATTTAATTTCCTTTATTTTTCTATAATTAAACATTAACGAGACAAACATAGTAAAAATTTTTTATGTACAATAGATAATAATTTTTATTATAAAAGACGTTTACTTGTTTATATTTTTATGTAGTAGATAAACCAGTTTTTCTAAAATAAAAATTGCATTAACTCACATATCTTGTTTCAGTTTCCTGAAACTTAATCAATTTATGGTTAAATAAAGTAGCTTTGCAAGTAAAACTATAGTTTTCATTATTAATATATTAACATAATTAATATATTAATAATGTTTAAGTAAACATAATTATTTTATATTAGATATAGTTGCATAAAATTTCAATAACTATCAAAAAATATAAAATAGTTTTACCAATAATCTAAATGTTATAATGTATCAAGGTAAAATATTGAGAAACAACGTTTAATAAAAAATGGAGGAACAAAAATACATACATTTTATTTACATCAATCCATAATTTAAGAAATAAACATGACAGTAACACATGATGGTATAAATAAAGATAAGGTAAAAATTAACTTAATTAAAGTTTTTTTTTCATTTCGAATTTTTAAACTAAAATGAATAAACTACCTTCATTAGGTTTAAATCAACATTCTCATTATCTGAATAAAAATAAATCGTATGGTAAAAAATACAAAAGAACATATTTTATAAAAGTTTAAATTCTATATATTTACAGTAAAATATAGTGAAACTAAAACATGGTTGAATAAAAAATAAACATATTTATATGGAATTATAATAAAAAATATGCATAGTAAAAATAACAATGGAAGTATGTAAGCAGATTTATATAATTTAAATATTTTTTTAATTTAAGAAATCTGACCTTATTTAAGGTTCAAATAAATATGTTATATATGTTCATAAAATTAAAATTTTTAAAAGAAATAATAACAAAAATAAAAGTTAATAAAAATTGCTAATTACATAACAAGAATATCATGCTTTTCTTATATTTAAAAAAACGTCATATATTTGAAAAAGAACGACAATCACTAAATAACTGAAACGAAATAAATGTACATGCGTATTTTATTTCGCAATATAAATTCATATCTCCCTCTCCAACCCAAAGAGATCTTTCAATTCCCAAGTATCCCTCTTCTATTTACCCAGTTAAACCAACTGTCATTTCCCTTCTCCCATCCAGCCTCCCTAAGAAGCTACCATAATCTCATAATTCATCCGTTTGCATCGATATATCGATGATATTGTTACTTGTACTCGCTCTGTCATTGGCTCTTCTGTACTTGTTACAGAAGAGCCAATGACAGAGCGCAATGTACACTTATTACTTTGTAACAAGCAAGTACAAAGTAATAAGCAAGTACAAAGTAACAAGCAAGTACTCACGTACTTGCTTGTTACTTTGTAACAACCACGTACTCACGTACTTGCTTGTTACTTTGTAACAACCACGTACTCACGTACTTGCTTATTACTTTGTAACAACCACGTACTCACATACTTGCTTGGTACTTTGTAACAACCACGTACTCACGTACTAGCTGATTACTTTGTAACAAGTACGTGCTCACGTACTCTCTCTGTCTTAGAAACTGGTCAAGTACATTGTACCTGCAACCATGGCTAGGGAAAGAGCCCTGGTTGCAGGTACAATGTTTTCCCTAGCCCTGACCTGCAACTGTCTGAGGATACTCGAACTCGCTCTGACTTTGTTACTGGAAGTACTGAGTATTTGGAAGAAAAAGTAATGATTACAGGTTGTTACATTCAAATACTGATTACAAAATACTTGTTACAGGTATTTCTTCCCATCCCTACGACTTATTAACAAGTGTTTGAATGTTTGGTCAACTCAAAAGTACTAAGCATGAGATATGCGTATGAAAAGCAGAAATCAGTAACTGTCCACCGTTGTTGAAAAATCGCCAGAACTGAATCAAGAATCTTCCACCTGAAGAACGCGGTCGAACGAGCCCCAAAATTTGAACAAAGTTTCAGAGAAAGAAATCAGCGACAACTAATGTGATGTAAAAATTAGACATCGTAATATATTTTTGTGTGTCACAGTTTTTTTTTTAAATGCACTGAAATAATTATGTGAATGAAACACAACTAACAATATTTATAATCAATTTTTAACAAAGTAACAATAGATTTATATTGAAGAGGAATTCTTTGAATTAAAAAAAACCGATATAAGATACGCATCTTTATAACATGCCTTAAAAATATGTAAGAACTCTTAATTTTTTAATCATAGAGTTAAACGGTATCATGTTGTTTGTTGCGATACTTTTGTTTTCTAATCAGTTTAATAAGAAAGTTTTATATTAAAAATAAAATTAAAAAAAGATTGAATAACCTGTGGCTTTGTTTTCGCATATTCTCATAGTTCTAGGAAGACAATTCCAAAATTATCCAATGGCTTGTATATAAATGAGGAAGACTCCCCACCTGGGTGCCTCCCTCTAACTGGTAGAGCTCATCTCAGGGCTAGATGCAGGGAAGTATACAACATCTCCGACAACCCATGAAAAGAAAAAGAATGTAAAAAATTATATTATATTTTGAAAATAATTATATAATTATCGGATCGAAAGGGACATTTCAGTTTTAATATCATTTAACATGCATAAATAATGACAAATATTTATATCAAAAGTAATTAGTTTAATTACATAAAATGTGAAAAAATTTTTTTTTTAATTTGTGTGTAGAAAAACTGTCTGCTGAACCAGGAATCGATTGCATATTTCGTTTATCACATTTTTTTGTCTCGTATATGGTTTGATATAGATATTAACATTATCTGGATTATACTCATATCAAACATTTAGACTTTAAAATCGTATAAAATGAAGACATGAAATACAGCTGTCAGGAATATCTTCAGCGATTTTCTACATAAGTATAATCTCTGCTATTAAGAAAATGATAACTAATTTATTGCTATGGAATCAATTGTACATAAAATATTTTTGTATATGACGTAGTTGCTTGATAATTCATAAAAGACAGGAAAAAACTGAAATTAATTTGGAACTAGTATCGAACTACTGAAAACAGAACAATCGAATTGACAAAAAGATTTGGATTATTATGTCAAGTTAATTTTTAAGAAAATAAAAATTTTAAAGCAATTAAAAAAAAATAAAAGCTGAAACTTAAGTTATGACAATCGTAGACTTCCTGGATTTCATCTAAACATTTAGGTAAGCTGATTGTAAATAAATTTAAGCTTTTAAAAGTTTTTGCAATAATCTTTCTGTGTGTGAAAAAATATTTATTAAGTCTGAAATTTTAAACCAACAAAACTTAAGGAATGATTTTACTAACATAATAAGTTAATTTTACAAAAATATAATTATAGTTCAACATTTAATTTTGGATTCCTTTTGGGAAGCTTACAAAAATATGAACAAATTAGTTTAAGAAAAATGACTCATAAATTTAAAAAATATTGCACTTTTAAAGGACTAAACACAGCATAAAACCACTTTTCACGCATTTTCTTTGATGGCAATGTTAAATTATTAAATAAATAAATAATTTTTTCAATAATTATAGATTAATATTTAAAAACATTTTGAATAAAATTCCTAGCCAAAATTTCTGCTGAGTTATCAATTGAAAAGTTAATGCTTGCGAATTTATCTCTTACATTTGATGCTTACATTTGTGGTAGTTACGAATAATTTTAAAACTTAAATCCCATATGAATTAAGCTTCAAATACAAACAGCGTAACAAACCAACCAACCTCTATACAAAAACGAAATCTTTCGCTTAAAAAACTGTCAATTGACTAATGGGGCGAATATTACCGTTTTACGAAAAAAATGAGATTTTGAAATGAAAAATGTCTGCAGAATAATAATAGGGTACGAAGCGTGATTCTGAGGATGTATTGGAGAAAAAATGCCAACCAAAGATCGAGGTTTCTAATGATAGCAAATCCAGGGAATCTGGAATTCCAGAAGCGATGGGAAAGGAATAATTTCATCCCTTTAATTTTGCGAGAGTTGTTCTCAATGAACAGAACATAATTACTGACCATGGGATATGAATGTTTGTTATAAATGTTTAATTAGTAGAAGACAGTAAGGAGAAATTAGAGAATTGAGAATTAGAGATAGATAATCGTAGAGTCATAGAGAGAAGATAATCGTTTCAGCGCATAAAAACATTTTCCATATTCGCAGTGATGCGATTTTTAATAATTATTGAGCAACAGATTTTTTTCCGTTTTTGGAACATTTAGGAATATTAATCAGTGCAATTTAAAAAGAGAAATCTCTTAAATTGTTTAAGTTTGAAACAGTAATTTCATTAAAATGATGGCCATGTGATCGTACTTACTCACGGATAAAGAAATTGATTAGCCGAGAACAATAAGAATTATGAAATTCATATCAAATGCCTTTATTTACTACGGGATTTATTTTTTGGCTTTTCAATTTTTATTAGAAAAAAGTTGTTTTGAGAATTTTATCATAAATTATCTAATATAACTATCGTAATTGGCATGAAATTGAATGGTAGATTTTAATGGAGTTTTCATAATCTTAGAGGTCTTAATATATGGTAGTAGGAATTACCAGTGCATGCCTTCATAACAGATTGGAATCTCTTGCTAGCAATTGCAAAATTCTTAACGGAAACGAAGAAATCAATAAATACAAACTGTTTACAGCTTTGACTTCTCAATGGGAAACATTAGATAGTCGAAATGGAGACAAAGTGAATGATTATTTCAGATGAATAAATTTCCTATATTAATAACCATGTGGTCTATTACTATCAGAAATATTCATCTATTCACATAAGAGAACGCAGAAAACATTAAATCTATTTAAATAAAATAGTCTTTCTGTTTAGTAACCGAATATGTCTAAGATTGAATAGAGAATTGTTGGATGGAATGGAACTGTTTCTGTAATCAACTTAAGCTACTCTGATTCGAATTCCTTTTAAAGTCGCTCAAGCCACGAAAAAATTAATTTGATAGATGTCCACTAAGAAATTATTCTCTTTTTAAAAATGAGAGAAGTGGGTGGTCCTTTACATCAATTTAAAGTTAAACTATTCGTTACCAGTAGAAACAGAGAAAAATATTTATGGCATCGGTTCCCCTTTTTTTCTTCATTTTTAGGGTAACTATA
The DNA here is from genome assembly GCA_037975125.1 of Latrodectus hesperus. NCBI lineage: Eukaryota > Metazoa > Arthropoda > Arachnida > Araneae > Theridiidae > Latrodectus > Latrodectus hesperus. Next base: position 20,998,483 of record CM075857.1, read on the forward strand.
AAAATAGTTGAAATAGTTAATTTTTTCAAAAAGTTTTGAAAAAGTTTTGCGTTCACCATCAACAATTTTTGTGATTTCACCTTTCCAAAGCCCGCAGAAGGAAATCTATTGGATTTGAAAAAAAAAAATCGCAATTTCAGAACTTAATAACTGGTAAAAATAAAGATGTTTTAAATCATTCTATATCTCATTCGATTTTTTAGTTATCTACCCAGGAGACATCATTTAGAGATGTAAAACATTGTTTTGATGATAACTAACTTAAAAGGTTATTTTTATATCTCTCTATTTTATATCTCGCTCGCGAAACTGTATAAGTTAAACTTTTTTCTAATAATTACAGTAATATATGAAATATTAGAACCCCATGCTTTCCCAATTAAACTGAAATACTCATCAAAAATGGTTCAAGACAGCTTTTTCTTATACTAACACTTTACTTCTGTTTTCATTGCAATAATTTAATGCCTGTGTTTTCCGAGGTCATATTAGTACTAAAACTTAAAATCTGTTTCGTTATGTGTTCAACAATAGAACTTCTATTTTGTATGTCTAAAAAATATCTCAAATTAGAAATGATCTCTTATTGTGATACAGTGTACAGAAAAAATCTAATGCACAAAAAAATAATAAATAAAATTGCCTTCAAAACACTGGATACTTGATATCAAGAAATAAAAATCTTCCACACAAAATCTTATATATAATTAAATATGTGTGGTAAGCTATAAAATAAAAATCCAATGAACCAAGTATGCTCATTAAAGCAGGTACAATAAGTTATTTTTTATTGGATTCCAAAAGAAAATAAGTCACTATATTCAGCTACGACTTAAACATGCATTCAAAACATTTCAAACAAATATTAACTGCTTATATTGATAAAAAAAACATTCAAATTTACAGCTATAATTGCTATTCCATGACGCATTGCTCCCGGGTAGATCAAAGAAACATATATTTATAATATTGCAAGTAAAGAAAGTTTTTTAAAAACTAAAAATATTCCAAAATAGATTCGAATTTGTATACATACGTGATATACATCTATTTAATAATAAAATTATATATTAATTTAAAATTAAAAACATTTCAAAATGTTTTTAAAGTGATTTGGCTACTACTTCAATACATTAATAACAAAGAATATAGTTTGCTAATAACCAAGTAATAAAATTCCTTTCTACAAAATGCGTTTTAAGAAAAATTTTGAACATTAAAATAATTAGGAATTCACATGTGCTTTGCCGTAAGGCCCCATAGATTACAATAAATAGACTTTTGAAAAATCATTTCCTTTCTCAGAATAAGTTTTAAGAAAGATTTTGAAACAAGTACAATTTACAATTTCCGTATACACATATGAGGAGAAAGGGATTTTCCATGGGAAAATAACAAAATATAAACAATATTTAATATCTCAATGATATGTAGAAAAACGTTTATATGAAGAATATTCTTGATATTTTATATTAATGAAACAGGTCTAGAGTGAATCTTTTAATCATCACTCAGACTCTGCTGACTGAAAATGAGGAAATTAGGGAAACTTCCTCTCAATTATAATTAAAACAAGAATATTCTTTTCTATTATATTAATTATGAATTCACTTGTGCTGTGCAGTAGAGTCCAATGGATTACAATAAATAGACTTTTGAAAAGTCATTTCCCTTCTCAGAATAAGTTTTAAGAATGATATGGTAACAAGTACTATTTACAATTTCCATATACACATATGAGGAGAAAGGGATTTTCCATGGGAAAATAACAAAATATAAACAATATTTAATATCTCAATTATATGTAGAAAAACGCTTATATGAAGAATATTCTTGATATTTTATTTTAATGAAACAGGTCTAGAGTGAATCTTTTAATCATCACTCAGACTCTGCTGTCTGAAAATGAGGAAATTAGGGAAACTTCCTCTCAATTATAATTAAAACAAGAATATTCTTTTCTATTATATTAATTATGAATTCACTTGTGCTGTGCAGTAGAGTCCAATGGATTACAATAAATAGACTTTTGAAAAGTCATTTCCCTTCTCAGAATAAGTTTTAAGAATGATATGGTAACAAGTACTATTTACAATTTCCATATACACATATGAGGAGAAAGGGATTTTCCATGGGAAAATAACAAAATATAAACAATATTTAATATCTCAATTATATGTAGAAAAACGTTTATATGAAGAATATTCTTGTTATTTTATATTAATGAAACAGGTCTAGAGAGAATCTTTTAATCATCACTCAGACTCTGCTGTCTAAAAATGAGGAAATTAGGGAAACTTCCTCTCAATTATAATTAAAACAAGAATATTCTTTTCTATTATATTAATTATGAATTCACTTGTGCTGTGCAGTAGAGTCCCATGGATTACAATAAATAGACTTTTGAAAAGTCATTTCCCTTCTCAGAATAAGTTTTAAGAATGATATGGTAACAAGTACTATTTACAATTTCCATATACACATATGAGGAGAAAGGGATTTTCCATGGGAAAATAACAAAATATAAACAATATTTAATATCTCAATTATATGTAGAAAAACGTTTATATGAAGAATATTCTTGATATTTTATATTAATGAAACAGGTCTAGAGTGAATCTTTTAATCATCACTCAGACTCTGCTGTCTGAAAATGAGGAAATTAGGGAAACTTCCTCTCAATTATAATTAAAACAAGAATATTCTTTGCTATTATATTAATTATGAATTCACTTGTGCTGTGCAGTAGAGTCCCATGGATTACAATAAATAGACTTTTGAAAAGTCATTTCCCTTCTCAGAATAAGTTTTAAGAATGATATGGTAACAAGTACTATTTACAATTTCCATATACACATATGAGGAGAAAGGGATTTTCCATGGGAAAATAACAAAATATAAACAATATTTAATATCTCAATTATATGTAGAAAAACGTTTATATGAAGAATATTCTTGTTATTTTATATTAATGAAACAGGTCTAGAGAGAATCTTTTAATCATCACTCAGACTCTGCTGTCTAAAAATGAGGAAATTAGGGAAACTTCCTCTCAATTATAATTAAAACAAGAATATTCTTTTCTATTATATTAATTATGAATTCACTTGTGCTGTGCAGTAGAGTCCCATGGATTACAATAAATAGACTTTTGAAAAGTCATTTCCCTTCTCAGAATAAGTTTTAAGAATGATATGGTAACAAGTACTATTTACAATTTCCATATACACATATGAGGAGAAAGGGATTTTCCATGGGAAAATAACAAAATATAAACAATATTTAATATCTCAATTATATGTAGAAAAACGTTTATATGAAGAATATTCTTGTTATTTTATATTAATGAAACAGGTCTAGAGAGAATCTTTTAATCATCACTCAGACTCTGCTGTCTAAAAATGAGGAAATTAGGGAAACTTCCTCTCAATTATAATTAAAACAAGAATATTCTTTTCTATTATATTAATTATGAATTCACTTGTGCTGTGCAGTAGGGTCCCATGGATTACAATAAATAGACTTTTGAAAAGTCATTTCCCTTCTCAGAATAAGTTTTAAGAATGATATGGTAACAAGTACTATTTACAATTTCCATATACACATATGAGGAGAAAGGGATTTTCCATGGGAAAATAACAAAATATAAACAATATATAATATCTCAATTATAAGTAGAAAAACGTTTATATGAAGAATATTCTTGATATTTTATATTAATGAAACAGGTCTAGAGAGAATCTTTTTATCATCTCTCAGACTCTGCTGTCTGAAAATGAGGAAATTAGGGAAACTTCCTCTCAATTATAATTAAAACAAGAATATTCTTTTCATATTGATATTAATTATGAATTCACTTGTGCTGTGCAGTAGAGTCCCATGGATTACAATAAATAGACTTTTGAAAAGTCATTTCCCTTCTCAGAATAAGTTTTAAGAATGATATGGTAACAAGTACTATTTACAATTTCCATATACACATATGAGGAGAAAGGGATTTTCCATGGGAAAATAACAAAATATAAACAATATTTAATATCTCAATTATATGTAGAAAAACGTTTATATGAAGAATATTCTTGATATTTTATATTAATGAAACAGGTCTAGAGTGAATCTTTTAATCATCACTCAGACTCTGCTGTCTGAAAAATGAGGAAATTAGGGAAACTTCCTCTCAATTATAATTAAAACAAGAATATTCTTTTCTATTATATTAATTATGAATTCACTTGTGCTGTGCAGTAGAGTCCCATGGATTACAATAAATAGACTTTTGAAAAGTCATTTCCCTTCTCAGAATAAGTTTTAAGAATGATATGGTAACAAGTACTATTTACAATTTCCATATACACATATGAGGAGAAAGGGATTTTCCATGGGAAAATAACAAAATATAAACAATATATAATATCTCAATGATATGTAGAAAAACGTTTATATGAAGAATATTCTTGATATTTTATATTAATGAAACAGGTCTAGAGTGAATCTTTTAATCATCACTCAGACTCTGCTGTCTGAAAAATGAGGAAATTAGGGAAACTTCCTCTCAATTATAATTAAAACAAGAATATTCTTTGCAATGAAATTAATTATGAATTCACTTGTGCTGTGCAGTAGGGTCCCATGGATTACAATAATAAGACTTTTGAAAAGTCATTTCCCTTCTCAGAATAAGTTTTAAGAATGATATGGTAACAAGTACTATTTACAATTTCCATATACACATATGAGGAAAAAGGGATTTTCCATGGGAAAATAATAAAATATATAAACAAAATATCTCAATAATATGTAGAAAAACGTTTATATGAAGAATATTCTTGATATTTTATATTAATGAAACAGGTCTAGAGAGAATCTTTTTATCATCACTCAGACTCTGCTGTCTGAAAATGAGGAAATTAGGGAAACTTCCTCTCAATTATAATTAAAACAAGAATATTCTTTGCAATGAAATTAATTATGAATTCACTTGTGCTGTGCAGTAGGGTCCCATGGATTACAATAAATAGACTTTTGAAAAGTCATTTCCCTTCTCAGAATAAGTTTTAAGAATGATATGGTAACAAGTACTATTTACAATTTCCATATACACATATGAGGAGAAAGGGATTTTCCATGGGAAAATAACAAAATATAAACAATATATAATATCTCAATAATATGTAGAAAAACGTTTATATGAAGAATATTCTTGATATTTTATATTAATGAAACAGGTCTAGAGTGAATCTTTTTATCATCACTCAGACTCTGCTGTCTGAAAAATGAGGAAATTAGGGAAACTTCCTCTCAATTATAATTAAAACAAGAATATTCTTTGCAATGAAATTAATTATGAATTCACTTGTGCTGTGCAGTAGGGTCCCATGGATTACAATAAATAGACTTTTGAAAAGTCATTTCCCTTCTCAGAATAAGTTTTAAGAATGATATGGTAACAAGTACTATTTACAATTTCCATATACACATATGAGGAGAAAGGGATTTTCCATGGGAAAATAACAAAATATAAACAATATATAATATCTCAATAATATGTAGAAAAACGTTTATATGAAGAATATTCTTGATATTTTATATTAATGAAACAGGTCTAGAGTGAATCTTTTTATCATCACTCAGACTCTGCTGTCTGAAAAATGAGGAAATTAGGGAAACTTCCTCTCAATTATAATTAAAACAAGAATATTCTTTGCAATGAAATTAATTATGAATTCACTTGTGCTGTGCAGTAGGGTCCCATGGATTACAATAAATAGACTTTTGAAAAGTCATTTCCCTTCTCAGAATAAGTTTTAAGAATGATATGGTAACAAGTACTATTTACAATTTCCATATACACATATGAGGAGAAAGGGATTTTCCATGGGAAAATAACAAAATATAAACAATATATAATATCTCAATAATATGTAGAAAAACGTTTATATGAAGAATATTCTTGATATTTTATATTAATGAAACAGGTCTAGAGTGAATCTTTTTATCATCACTCAGACTCTGCTGTCTGAAAAATGAGGAAATTAGGGAAACTTCCTCTCAATTATAATTAAAACAAGAATATTCTTTGCAATGAAATTAATTATGAATTCACTTGTGCTGTGCAGTAGGGTCCCATGGATTACAATAAATAGACTTTTGAAAAGTCATTTCCCTTCTCAGAATAAGTTTTAAGAATGATATGGTAACAAGTACTATTTACAATTTCCATATACACATATGAGGAGAAAGGGATTTTCCATGGGAAAATAACAAAATATAAACAATATATAATATCTCAATAATATGTAGAAAAACGTTTATATGAAGAATATTCTTGATATTTTATATTAATGAAACAGGTCTAGAGTGAATCTTTTTATCATCACTCAGACTCTGCTGTCTGAAAAATGAGGAAATTAGGGAAACTTCCTCTCAATTATAATTAAAACAAGAATATTCTTTGCAATGAAATTAATTATGAATTCACTTGTGCTGTGCAGTAGGGTCCCATGGATTACAATAAATAGACTTTTGAAAAGTCATTTCCCTTCTCAGAATAAGTTTTAAGAATGATATGGTAACAAGTACTATTTACAATTTCCATATACACATATGAGGAGAAAGGGATTTTCCATGGGAAAATAACAAAATATAAACAATATATAATATCTCAATAATATGTAGAAAAACGTTTATATGAAGAATATTCTTGATATTTTATATTAATGAAACAGGTCTAGAGTGAATCTTTTTATCATCACTCAGACTCTGCTGTCTGAAAAATGAGGAAATTAGGGAAACTTCCTCTCAATTATAATTAAAACAAGAATATTCTTTGCAATGAAATTAATTATGAATTCACTTGTGCTGTGCAGTAGGGTCCCATGGATTACAATAAATAGACTTTTGAAAAGTCATTTCCCTTCTCAGAATAAGTTTTAAGAATGATATGGTAACAAGTACTATTTACAATTTCCATATACACATATGAGGAGAAAGGGATTTTCCATGGGAAAATAACAAAATATAAACAATATATAATATCTCAATAATATGTAGAAAAACGTTTATATGAAGAATATTCTTGATATTTTATATTAATGAAACAGGTCTAGAGTGAATCTTTTTATCATCACTCAGACTCTGCTGTCTGAAAAATGAGGAAATTAGGGAAACTTCCTCTCAATTATAATTAAAACAAGAATATTCTTTGCAATGAAATTAATTATGAATTCACTTGTGCTGTGCAGTAGGGTCCCATGGATTACAATAAATAGACTTTTGAAAAGTCATTTCCCTTCTCAGAATAAGTTTTAAGAATGATATGGTAACAAGTACTATTTACAATTTCCATATACACATATGAGGAGAAAGGGATTTTCCATGGGAAAATAACAAAATATAAACAATATATAATATCTCAATAATATGTAGAAAAACGTTTATATGAAGAATATTCTTGATATTTTATATTAATGAAACAGGTCTAGAGTGAATCTTTTTATCATCACTCAGACTCTGCTGTCTGAAAAATGAGGAAATTAGGGAAACTTCCTCTCAATTATAATTAAAACAAGAATATTCTTTGCAATGAAATTAATTATGAATTCACTTGTGCTGTGCAGTAGGGTCCCATGGATTACAATAAATAGACTTTTGAAAAGTCATTTCCCTTCTCAGAATAAGTTTTAAGAATGATATGGTAACAAGTACTATTTACAATTTCCATATACACATATGAGGAGAAAGGGATTTTCCATGGGAAAATAACAAAATATAAACAATATATAATATCTCAATAATATGTAGAAAAACGTTTATATGAAGAATATTCTTGATATTTTATATTAATGAAACAGGTCTAGAGTGAATCTTTTTATCATCACTCAGACTCTGCTGTCTGAAAAATGAGGAAATTAGGGAAACTTCCTCTCAATTATAATTAAAACAAGAATATTCTTTGCAATGAAATTAATTATGAATTCACTTGTGCTGTGCAGTAGGGTCCCATGGATTACAATAAATAGACTTTTGAAAAGTCATTTCCCTTCTCAGAATAAGTTTTAAGAATGATATGGTAACAAGTACTATTTACAATTTCCATATACACATATGAGGAGAAAGGGATTTTCCATGGGAAAATAACAAAATATAAACAATATATAATATCTCAATAATATGTAGAAAAACGTTTATATGAAGAATATTCTTGATATTTTATATTAATGAAACAGGTCTAGAGTGAATCTTTTTATCATCACTCAGACTCTGCTGTCTGAAAAATGAGGAAATTAGGGAAACTTCCTCTCAATTATAATTAAAACAAGAATATTCTTTGCAATGAAATTAATTATGAATTCACTTGTGCTGTGCAGTAGGGTCCCATGGATTACAATAAATAGACTTTTGAAAAGTCATTTCCCTTCTCAGAATAAGTTTTAAGAATGATATGGTAACAAGTACTATTTACAATTTCCATATACACATATGAGGAGAAAGGGATTTTCCATGGGAAAATGAATAAAATATATACAACATATAATATCTCAATAATATGTAGAAAAACGTTTATATGAAGAATATTCTTGATATTTTATATCAATGAAACAGGTCTAGAGTGAATCTTTTTATCATCACTCAGACTCTGCTGTCTGAAAAATGAGGAAATTAGGGAAACTTCCTCTCAATTATAATTAAAACAAGAATATTCTTTGCAATGAAATTAATTATGAATTCACTTGTGCTGTGCAGTAGGGTCCCATGGATTACAATAATAAGACTTTTGAAAAGTCATTTCCCTTCTCAGAATAAGTTTTAAGAATGATATGGTAACAAGTACTATTTACAATTTCCATATACACATATGAGGAGAAAGGGATTTTCCATGGGAAAATGAACAAAATATATAAGCAATATTTAATATCTCAATAATATGTAGAAAAACGTTTATATGAAGAATATTCTTGATATTTTATATTAATGAAACAGGTCTAGAGTGAATCTTTTTATCATCACTCAGACTCTGCTGTCTGAAAATGAGGAAATTAGGGAAACTTCCTCTCAATTATAATTAAAACAAGAATATTCTTTTATATTGAATTAATTACAAATATATAAGTGCTGTGCATTAGAGCTCAATGGTTTACAATAGATATCCTTTTTAACTAAGCCATTTCCTTTCTCAGAATACGTCTGAGATATGATAAGAAATATTTTGAAATAAGTAAAGTTTGCAATTTCTATTTATACATGTGAGGGAAGAAAGGATATTTCTTGGGAAAATAACAAAATTTAAGTGTTATATTGTTTTAATATTTATGTATACAAAATTTATTTATATGAATTTTTTCACATGAGTAATATGAAGAATGTTGAATAATTTTGGGGATAATACTTATGGACTTTTATTTTTAAAGAAATCGCTTAAAATGCACATCCTTATTTTAAAGGCACTTAAGTTTGAAAATTAAAACAAAGTTTTTCTGCTTAACACATAAAAGAATACATCACTAAACATTTTAAGTTTAATTCTAGTTATGAACAGAAATGACTAACAAGTTTTAAAACAATGCACTGAAGAAAACAAACAGAATTTAAATAAGATGAATTCTGTATACGGCGTGCAGAAATAAATAAAAGGCTCAAGAAATAAAGGAAGCTCTTTTGCCTGAAGTCTCTTTTAAAAGTGAAACCATATAATTTTCTGCAATTAAATCAATTTGATCTGTAAAATTTTACACATTAGAAAATTGTTTAATGGTCAGCGTCTCAAAACAATGTTTTGTATCACAAAATGAAGTCTCATCAGTAGAGAGATTAAGTTGAATTAGATGTATAATGGCTTTAAGCTACCCTCAATTACGAAGTTACTAAATGCTCTTCATCCAGAATGAACTTTTGACTGGGGATATATTGGAGAAAGCGAAATCACATTAGCTGCTGAGGGCAAAAATATTTTTTTCAAAAATCTAAACATAATAAATTTTGTTATTTTTTTACAGACAGATTGTCACAGCTGTTATACTGACGATATCGAAAGAAATCCGAGGCCATTAATAATGCTTCTCTACTATCTGTGGTAACTCATGGATGGGATTTCAAAAAGATGAAAATGACTCGTTGCTTCTTTCCTGAAACGTAGAGTTCCTTGCGGACTTAACTGTGTCGCTGCATCAGCAACTTCACTGGGAGTTCACAAATCAATTTTAAATTTATTATGCATGTTATGATCAAACTTTCGAAATGAAACACTTTTTTAAGTCAGCCAGAGACACACACACAGACGTCGTAATGTTTCCTTCCAATGTGTGCAGCAATCTTGAATTCAACCCAGGACAAAAATTTATTGCACAAATAGAATAACGATGTTATTTATTCAAATAATAGATTTTTTTCATTTGTGAAAATTTTTAATTACATATGAAATTTTTCATTTGTGATTTAATATTACACAGAAATCTTGGGATAATCAAAATAGTTTTTATATATTTATCTGAAAGGCTGTTTTTCATGGTGTAATTGACAGATAAACGTATTAAATTACTTAAGTAACTTATCCCCTGTTTCTGTTATATTATTAAAAATTAAATTTCATTAATAAACTATTAAAAATCTCATTCTTTTTAAAAATTACTATTCAGGTGAAATTTTAAAAAGGATTTTAACACCTTTAAGTTTATGCAGTTACAAGCAAGTCTAGGATTTACATAAAAAAAAAAAAAAAAAAACAACTAAGTATCGATTTGAATAGAATTCAACACTTATTATATTGGAAAATAAAGACATTTTTTAAATAAAATTAGAGATTTGAACAATACTTTTTCTTCAGTAGTTCTACAGTAGTTACAAAAAGCTATTTTAGTATTTTATAAAGCCACAGTGTCTTCAATAATTCTGATGTCATTAAATGTTCAAAAAAATGCATGCATACACACACAGAAAACAAATATTTTAGAAATATAAAAAATTAAAAGTGACACACACACACATACCTTGATTTTTTGAAAATGATGAGACCATGGATATAAAGATATGATGTGCAATATACTGTAAGAAAAAATATTTATACAAGACTTATAAAATGAATATTTTTAATATTTCTATTAGAGAATTGTTAGTTATGAAACACACACATTATATATATATATATATATAACAGACATGAGCACAGAAATTACACTTATTCAAACTAAAGTAGTACTTTTCAATTGGAGATTTGTTCTCGATATTTTCACAAAATATTGAAAGCGCGCGAGTCTATTCTCATAAATTTTTTTATGCATATATAAATTTTAGTCTCTTATTTTATACTTAATTTTTATATTACATAACTTAAAATAATTATGCATACACATATTAAGTTTATTTTTTTATTTAATCACTTTAAAATATTTAACTGTATTATTTAAGAATCTAATTTCAGTTAATTAAATATTTAATAGACTTTTTTAATGATATCTTGCAAAAAAATTTTTATAATTTAAACGCTTTTTAATAAACGTAAGAGCTAATTAAAATGAAGAACTGAAACTTGGGAAAAAAAAACTTTTCAAATAGAAATGCAAACAGTATGATAATAAATTCAAATAACATGGAACTGAAAATGAGAGAAATCAGATTATATTTAGTTTCTAAAAACTGAGATACCAAATTTTTATTAGAAAATTAGTATAAAATGGCAATGTTATTACTTTGATGTTACGCATTAAGCAGTTACAGGCTTTTATAAAAGGCATTTTTTTACTATTGATTGTCTTACATCAATCACATTTGATTGACTTCCTGCATAACTTTTCAGAGTTAGGCATGTTAACGTATCTAACGGCGAAATCCGGGAAAATTAGTAGGAACATCAACAGGCATGTATTGGCAGATGCACAACATCAATTTCTCGTTATTTAACAGTAGTCGGCATCGAACAAGGAACCTTCCACTCCACAAACAACGTTATCCTATAACTTCCCATACAACACAACTTCATCCGGTAGACGTCGATATGACATCATCAGTGGGATATACTCTAATCCAGTAGACGTCTATTTTGGTCCAGTTTACACATCCATGGCACGTCAAACAGTCACCCGTTTTACGTCCATTATACATCTATGAGACGTCGTTATTGGACGATTCATCGACGAAATTTGGATCTATTCATACGCACTGCTCTATACTAGGTAGTTTTTATAAATGTATTTTAGATGAGGCTAATCTACTGAATTCTTTTTCTAGTGACTCAGTTTTTGTCCACTAGACAAGGTGAATACTTAGTTTTTGATTAATTTGATCTTTTTTATACATTTGTTAAATTTTTCTTTATTTGCCATGAAGCAGCTCAAATCTTTATCATATAGGAAGTTTATTCTTCTTATTTAGATCTTATATTAAATATTATAGTTTTCTTATGTCTAATTAAATTAGTACTTTTTAATACATATCATTTTACATGTAATATATTGAAAATTCTATTTTATGTTGTTCAAAAAATAAATAAAAATAATAAAAAAACTACATTTTTCCTTTTTTTTTTTGAAAAATATTAAAATTTGTTCTAAGAAATATTTTTAGCAAGTGCATAATATTTAATAATTGTGATGAGTGCAATTAAGTTTACATAAATGTAAATTAATCCATGACAAGCATCATTATGCAATAAAGTTTATTTTTGTTAATAATTTGCCTACGGTGAATGCACGATGATATGATTTCAGAATTCAATTTGAAATTACTCAAGCAAATTTCAGAAAGTGAGTTCCTTGCACATCGCTCTCTTCAAATTGAAAATGAGGGCCTGTCAACCAGATAAGATAAAAACTCTTGTTTTATTACCTCTAAACTTTTTCTGATTTATATGCGGAATAAAACTAGTGAATAGGAAATCATCCATTTTAAATATGATATATGCTACTATTTACAATATCAACAATCGCAAATTTCACCACAATTTAAACCTCCTGATATGACATGTATTCAACTAATCTAGTCATTTTTTTAAATCTTATTTTTGATTCGTTTTTTAGTTTAACATATTAGAGAATTTGATTGCAGGAACAATTTCAGAAATTTATGTGTCGCAGCCTTAATAAAATCTAATAAATTTTATGATGAGAAATTGTTTCTTTAACCCTAATCAATGACTGTTCCTTTTGTTAAGTTTTAAACTGCTAACTTTTTCATGCAATTTAATGAATCTGGAAATGTAACAAGTCTTACAATAATTTCGAATAATTTTTCAATATCCTCAGTTCGACGAATTTTTATGTTAATTTATATATTCTAAATACTGCATTAGCAAATCATTTCCTTTTCTGACAATAGAGCTTTTCAGAGCATTTTCATTTTGGTGATGTTCATACTTTTTATTTCTAGTGTTTTCCTCCCACTTCAATACCAAAATTAAAGCAACGGATTCTCTGGTGGTGCCATCTATCGGAGGAGTTTAGATCAAGGTCGTACTTTCACCTCTGGTTAAACGAAAGGCGCTCTCTACTGACTTAACTTAATAGGCCAACGGCTTTTCCAAATGTCATAAATAACAACAACCACAACAACATATTTATAACGTGAATGTCTTATGGGATGGGGCGGCACAGACATGCCTACATACAATTTGAGAACGTTGAAATGTGTGAGCAAAACAAACTCATAAATCATATGATAAGAGTCCCAATTCAAGTTATTTTCCGCGTAAGTCGTGGATTTTATTTAGAAACTACTGATTTTCGGACTGCAACTTTGAACTTCCATAAATTTGAAAGTATGTGATAGTTCCAATTCAGCGAACCTCAACAATATTTTTACAAATAATCAAATAAAATTGATAGATGCAGTTTTGTTTAATCTTCAGAGTTAGATTTAGTATCTAACCCAAATAAATCTAATTCAAAATGGAGGAAGATATCAGTTTTATATTTTTAAGCTATCTTTCCAGCTATCCTTTCAACGGTGTGTTTTTGATTTTTATTGACTTCTATATTTCAAATCTTTAGTGTAGAGGGATAAAACAATGGACTTAAAAAAAGAAAAAAAATTATGAGTTATTTTCAAAAATGCGCTTACTTACATATAAAATACATGTTGTAAAATGGTTTTTTATTCAAATCAATAATTCCTCACACTAAAAGCTTTTTCATTATCTGCTAAAGTATCATGTGTATTCGTCGAAATTTTTACCAAGTTTTCTTTGTGGCTTATCAATCATTTTTTCTTACACACGAGGATGAATTAGACCGTTCCCTACTGTTTAAAGTGGATTCCAAACCACTACAAACATCCATGCTCAAGGTGATATTCGGACCAATGAGCTGTTAAACCAAAGGGCAGAGCACTAATCATTCGGCTAGAATTTTTACCAAGAAAAAAGATACAAATGCAAAGGAAAGACCATAATAATAATGATGGTTTTGGACTTTATTATAAATACCAGTGTGTGTGTGAGAGAGAGAGACATTTTTGAATCTAGCACTGAAAGTGCGCTCAAACAAAGTTTATACTGTAGGTCGTTCATTTAAAGGAAATTTTGAGCATTCAGAAGATGACATTTACAAATTCACAATGAGATATTCATGAATAACTGATTTACCTCTGCTATTAAAATAAACGTATTTTTGCAATAATTGTCAATCGTAACTAAATTTTTGTAATTTTAAAATTTTGAATTCATTTATTTCGATAACTTAGAAGTTCTGAGCTCTTGCGACCAAGTGATAAGTTGTTTCATTAAAGAATCCATTAAGTGGACAAAAATGACACAATTCTTGCCTTTCAATTGCACCCCTGTGAAATTATAAAGAATTTTGTTAACACTTATTACTTCGACAGAAAATTATCTGAAGAAAAATTCATAAAATTAAAATTATCTGAAGAGAAATGCATAGTGATCTGCCAGTTTTCGAAAAATGTCTAATGCATCAAAATTATTAATAAATCGAATCGTCCGAATTCCCAATATTCTGTTGTCCATGGGCAAGACTTTTACCCAAACCTAATTACAAATAAGAAAATGTCGACAACCCGCATTAATGATAGGAAAACATTCCTTACAAACATGTATAGTTAGAACTAATACAGTTTCTCCAGGAATTGCATTTATTGCTCTCATGAATCTAGAAGCAACTGTAAGACATAGTTTGTAGATTGCATAAAGGGGAAAAGCAATCAGGAAAAACAATGACATTAGGACCAATAAGAGACTCATCAAAACCACAATTTTATGTTTCCACAGTCAGTTGAGGAAAGATTAACGCTTGAAAGATTCCCTGGAATGTATCTAAGGAGACCACCTCTTCCTCGATCCACAATGTAAGATCTGCTATTAATTAATAATCTGTGCTATGCCAAATATATATATATATATATATATATATATATATATATATATATATATATATATATATATATATATATATATATATATATATATATATATATATATATATATATATATAATTCAGTGCTCTTGGTAACTTATAAAGTTTAAAATTACACTCGTAATGTAAATTTAGAGTCAAAATGCGCAAAATTATTACTATATTCATTTTATTATATACGGGGGAGTGCGATTAAAATTGTGATTGAAAATTCTACCGCGAATACTGAGAAACGCTGTTGATCCTTGTTGGTTAATACAAATTCTAAATCACCCTCCTCCTTAAAAGTGCTTACGAAGAATGTGTACATAATGTACAGTCGTGTAGTCACCAAAATGTTAAAAAAAAAAAAAAAAAACCTTTAAAACTATATGTAAGTTGAAGTGCTAAAAAAACCAGGGTTACCAAAAATTAAAGTTTATCATCAATATTTATCGGCAAATTTTCTGGCCAAACCAAGGGGTACCCATATCTACATTGAACCCTATTGTATTAATAAAAAAATTAAAATTATCAAGTATATTATCAATTTAAAGAAAAAAAATGATAGCATATATGAGCTACATTTCAAAAAGTACTAAGCGATGCTATTTTCCCGTTCTTAATTTTATGTTTGGATCTCTCTTAGAGAAAATCATTACACACATGCAGCGGCAAATCGTGATCAAGTTCATTCAACTATTTACAGTGATTAGTTACACGTTTAAAAAATATCTTAAGTAGAAGCCTAGTGTGTCATAATGCTTTAAATCATATTTAAGTTCAATAATAAACGTTGCCACTTGATTCTCGTATAAATGAATTCAAGCAACTCGAATATTAAACAAAATTACATTCGTTTATATTTTCATAAAAAAAAATTTATTACAGCCAAACTGGATTTAAGCTTTTATCGATTTTATCACTTGAGAAATACTTTAAAATCTTAGTCTACATATTGCATTTAACTCAGGTGTAAAGTGTTATAAAATATTTAAAATTTGACTGACAAAAACGTCGATTATATTTTACTTCTTTTCAGTCTTGCACAAAGAATTCAGAATTAGCTAATTGTAAGAATTTAACATTGATTTGAATTCTAAGAATTTAAATTAAATATTTATATCGACTTTCTTATATTTAAAGAACTTTAAAAATGTGTCATAAGTCATCAAATGAAGGCAAACTAAGAAATCAAAATAATTAATGATTAATTTTATCAAACAAGTAAAACTGAAGAAAAATGGTTTGTTGAACAATCTTCAATTCTGGCATAGGAGGGCAAATTATAGCCAGAACTAGTTTAAAGTATATTCCAAAGCACACTAAAAACAAGCACTATGGAGTTGAGAATCGAATACATAAACAATTGTACCAACACAGCTATAGCTATAATTAACTGTTCGTCAATGAATCACGGCAAAATGGTGACAAATTCATCAATATAAAATATTAAATAATTTCTTTCATATTATTAGAATTTAAATTACAGAAAAATTCAAGATTACTGAATAATACTTTCAACTGCTATAAATATAAAACTTGCTAAACTGAATTGCTTGTAATGCATGTAGCTGAATTTAAAAAAATATAAGTTATAAAATTTTCATCAAAAGTAAATGTGATAAAACGGAATAATAAGTAGAACATCATTTATTGGTTAAAATGTAATTATAAATTACCTGATAATCACAGGAAATGTGAATTTCCATGAAATCAATAACTCTGAAACAATTGGATTTATTGCGCCAAAAACTCATTAGAATTTTAACTCCAGTTATCTTACTTTCAAAAATGATAAATATCAAATCCATAAAGTACTTTAATTTTAGCTTTAAAATTTGAAATGTGCAATTGGACAGATACATTTAAAAATACCTTAAAAACTTCATTTAGAAACATTATTAATATATTATCAAATATGAATACAAGATTGAAATTATATATCAAACTTACTCAAATTTCATGTTCAAGTTTAAGTTTTCAAAAACATTATATTCTAGCCGTCATTTGCGAGAATTATAATTTCAGTAAAAACTAGAATTTTCTTTTTTTCTCATCATTGTCATCAGAGGTCAAGTCTCCAATGACCAATAAGTCTATAAAATTATGAAGCACGTGACTTCAAACATTTGCAGTGCAGCTGTTTCTTCCAAAGGAGAAGGAAAAATTCGTTCTCCATGTATAAAACTCGAACTTTTAAAGACAAGTTTTCTTTCCTGGCAGCTTAATATTTCCTTTTTTACGGAAGAAATATTAAATGTTTTTAATTTAGAAATATATTCACTAGAAACATTGATTAAAAAGAACCAAACCACGACTAGTGGGGAATTTTTCTATGCATTCACCTAAATTTTGTTCTGAATTTTTCTTTGTATATTCAATGGAGTAAGTGATTTTGCTTCTTTTTAAACGAGCTTCAAGAAATAGCAGGACAATATTGATAAATTTTTGATTAGAAAGTTGTATTTTTTCAATTGAGTCATTATTTTGTTTTACGAACCAATCTGTGTCAGGATTTGAGTTTGAATATAGGCGTTCACAGTTCATGTTATTAGGTAATATAATTCTAGAAGAGATAGCTAATGTTTGTTTGTCGCTCAACGGTAATTTTTTGCACACGAGAGCTAATTAGACCGGGACCTACGGTTTAAATTGGATTCCGAATCACTACACACATCCATGCCCAATGTGGGATTCGAACCCACGAACTGTTGAACCGAAGGCAAGAGCGCTAACCATTCGGCGAGAGCGCTAACATTATCAAGCTCGGCGAGATAGCTAATGTATTTATTAATGAAGACAAGCGTTTAATTTTTATTTGTTTTAAATTATTAAGGGATAAATAAAATCAATGATTATCATTAATTAATACAGAAAAAGTTTAAATACGTAATATTGAAAATTACCTCAATACGTAGCAAATAAACAGTAAGTTATTCCTTCTTGTGAGTATGTGATGCCAAATCAGTCTCCTAATTTTGATATGTAACATTTCCAAGCTGCCCATTTTATGTTTTTTTAACATAGTCAACTCCTGAGTTGGTAACCCATTATTAAATGTTCGACGTCTTACCAGTTTTAGAACATGACACACTACGAATTTGTTATGTCATACGCTGTCTTTAGTATGAATTATGTCCTCAACATAAATTAGGCATTAAACCCCCGTTTTCTACATTTTTATTTACTGGAATTAGTTGAAAAAATTAGGGGGTCATTGTAAAAGTTATTATAAATGATTTTATCATCCAACATTTTATGTTTGAGGTAACCAAGCAGTCACGGCTAGGTGAGACTTCAGTTTCCTACATTTGCAGACGGAGGTCGTTCAACGCAGCCTCAACAGTTCTGAAGCACAATCAATCACCAAGTTGACACCTGATCTTAACTCTGCTGTTAACACACATTTTACAGTCACTGAATTCCAGAGTTTTAACTCTCCCAGTACGACGATCTTCAGGTGGGTCAACTTGCTATTTTTAGGACACGAGAGCGACACATTTTCCCTCGAAACTAACTATCAGGGTTGAAAAAAAATCATTCTTATAATTTTTATATTAATAGGGTTGTCTATTTACTTTTCTTGGGTTTTGAATAACTCATTAAGTTTTAAGTGCAAAATGTCCTAAAAAAGTAAATGTAATGTTAACAAATTAATACAGTTTCCAGCATCAACATGCAATATTTAAAAAAATATTACTTAATTGAAGAGAGACGACTACACAAGTGTCATCTTCATTACTTTGCAATAGTTTATAGATTATATTACGACAAAGAACTGTTTTTGGAACTTTATGCTTGTAGGCTTATAGCTAGTATTGAATAAGATTGTGTTGCTTTTACACTACTGGCCATTAAAATTGCTACACCAAGAAGGAATGCAAATAACAGAACGATATTTATTGGACACATACATTATAGTGGAAAGAACAAGTGATTAGATATACAGGAAATTAGGATGTATAGATCTTGAGAAATCAGTACCCAGAGCAGCCACCTCTGGCTGCAATAACAGCATTTATCCGCCTAGGCATGGAGTCAAACAGAGATTGTATGGCATGTACGGGGATCTCAGTCTATGCAGCTTCAACACTATGCCACAGTTCATCGACAGTAGTGGATGGTGAGTGATGGCGTGCCAATCGCTCGGCAACCATTGACCACACGTTCTCAATGGGTGACAGATCAGGAGAACGTGCTGGCCAGGGTAACAATCGAACCTGTTCTGTATCAAGGAAGTTCAGAACAGTACGGGCAACATGCGGTCGTGCATTATCCTGTTGAAACAAAGCATTAGGGAGGCCTCGAAGATAGGGCAGAGCCACGGGCCTTAACACATCGGAAATGTAACGGTTACTGTTCAAAGTGCCGGTAATGCGAACAAGAGGTGATCGAGACGTGTATCCAATGGCACCCCATACCATTACTCCAGCGAATGGGTCAGTATGGTGATGTCCAATGAAAGCTGGCAATACGCGTTCTCCACAATGCCTCCAAACAATGATGTGGCCATCATGGTCCTGTATACACAACCGAGATTCATCTGTAAAGATGACGTGATGCCATTCCCGCGTCCAGGTTCGTCGCTGATCACACCATTGAAGACGCTCCTGTCTGTGACGCAGCGTCAATGGTAGCCGAAGCTATGGTCGCCGTGCAGACAATCCATGCTGCTGCAAACGTCGTCGAACTGTTCGAGCAGAAACTTGTTGCTTTGCAAATGACTCTATTTCTCGACTCAGGGTTCGTGACGTGGCTGTACGATCCCTTGTGACCATGCGGATAAGATGTCTGCCTTCTCTGCTGTTTGTGATGGGGGGTCGCTGAGATCCAGCATGACGTTCCATATGATTGTCCTGAACCCATCGATTCCATATTCTGCTAACAGTCATGGGTTCTCGACCGACGCGAGCAGCAATATTGCGTACCGCAATATTGCTGCTCGCGTCGGTCGAGCACCGCAATCCCGGTAGGCTATAATCCTTTCTCGATCAAAGTCAGACACGTGCTGATAGGCATTTCTTCTTCTTACACGAGGCATTACAACAACTTTCTTTGCCGAAAACAGCGTTGAAATGGAAATTGAGTATGAGAAAACTGCTGTCAAATCTCTGGTTTTATACACATTGTAGATGTCGCTACTGTCGCCTGTTTTGTATGAATGCGCTGAAAATCTAATCATTTGCATATCACAGCAAGTTCTACCTGTCATGCAAATTTCACGTGTGTGGTGTGCCGCTTTCCTGGTGTAGCAATTTTAATGGTCAGTAGTGTAATTGCGCATACCAACTTCGAATTGTCAGAAATGTTTGACTAAATTCTAATGTATATTACGTTGCTTATCACCTTTGGTTTAGATAAACTAAACCAAGAGATCATGTCGCACAATTTAATGAAAAACAACAGCTCCCTGATTTAACAATTGCCTCACAGAGGAATCAATACAATTTATTCAGCGCGACGGACGGTGCTGCGTAGGAAAAATGCGACTGATCCATGGCAAGGGCAAGAATCAGTTTCAATTCTGGGAGGAATTACGGGAGCTGAAGTGTAACGTATCCTGAAACTGACTGCTAAGCTTTATCTGGACAAAATGGGGTAGCATTCACGGCTTGGGTGGCCATACCAGGAGAATACTCTCCCAACGTACTTCGCCCACCGTGTCCAGAGTCACTTTCTCGCCAAGTTGAAGCAGCAAAGCAGTACATAGAAGGGATTCTAATGTTTTAATGACAAATACCACTATTTTGAATGGAAGTTCTCTTAAAAAGCAACCTCTAGTAGCAATTCAAGACTGGGTTGGTGATTGGGTTAACAACTTGAACCAATGGAAACTCAGCGGCAATAGTGCATGGAACAGTGCACTATTTGTTACCTCGGTCGGACTGCAGCTGTGGTATCCCCGCCCGTTCAGTTGAAGTGCACGGTGTGATGAGTTTATGGCATATGGCCCGGTGAGTTTTTTAAGATTTGATGAAAAGGGAGTGAGTGCAGCGATGATATTAAGCCATGCAATTTTGCATTCTACTATAGTCTGGCTTGTATAGCAAAAATACACTATCATTAAAAAATGATTTAATGATTGTGTGTTTTTGTTGATAATCCAGACAATATTAAAGAAAACCCATTTTAAATATGCATATTTATTATGTTTTTCAATAAATAAAAATACTTGTGTTTGAAGACTTTTTTTTATACTTTTAAATAAATTAAAAATGTAATAAGAAATCCAGATAGCATATTTAATTGAAATGAATATGAAAAGTATTTTTCACTCTTGGACATTTTAATATATCCAACAGTTTTTATTGAAGGACAAAATTAACATTCAATAATATCATCACTGGTCATTAAAATGACATTTGAAAGGGGAACGTAAGTAAGCAAATGTGATATTTACTGCACAAATATATTATATTTGAAATAACAAATAATTAAATGTTCAGGATATTCAAAGGCATAAATCCTGAAAAACCATTACTCTGGAAGAACCACATCTGGAGCCAATAATTGTACTTATACGGCTGGATATTGAGTCAGCTCGATATCTGCTGATTAGACGTTTTTATATTGGAGAGATATGAAGAACGTTCTGGTCAGGGTAGTAGAGCGTATCTATCAAAGGGCTATGCAATACCTGGTTATGCATATCCTGATGAAACGTAACCATTCCGCAAGATAAAATAAAGAGTAGAGCCACAACCCTTAGCAGATCAAAATTGTAAAAGGCAAACTTTATTTTATATTGTAAAAGGTAATTGTAACTGACTACATAATTCTTTTAAATTAAGAAATTTTTGTTTCAATTTAAAAGGCGTACATTTTAAGACAAAAGAAATAAATATTGAAAAATGGCACCCTTAAGATTAACTTCTAGATATGCTTCACCTATTCTGGCAAGTAGAATTCGAAAGGGAAAAAAATGTATTGTGTATGGCGGGCTTAAGACGGTGTCTCAATACGATGTCGTAATTAATTATGTGTAACGTAGATGAAATGTTATCTGACGTCATGGATATTTTAAACCAATTAGAATTGTAATAAAGTGATGTCATTAATTCAACTAAAACGAAAGAAAAGACAGCTGGAATTCACACACAACACACAAATGTGTTTAGCTGTGTGAATATAATGACTCATTAATTCAAGTTCCAAAAATGTAGAGAATTCAACCAAACAATATGCCAAAGCCATTTATTCATTTTATTGGTGCTAAAGATTATTATACATATAATGTGATTTATTATATTGTTGTATCTATTACTGGATGACAAATGTCTTTAAAGATTTTCATCAGTTTAACACTTTTGCTGCCAATATATATAGATAAAGCACTTTATTCACAAGCTGCATATTAAGACCCATTACTGTACATGGTGTGTCTTGGATGATACCACAACCGACACATACAACTGCTTTTTAGCTTCAGGCGAAAGTTGGTATACATATATGAAAAAAAAGTAAGCCGATTACCACAAAATGCAAAAACTTGTTGAAAAACTATGGATGAAGAATTTAAATCCTTCATAAGTAAAATATTAGAAGATAGTTTAAGACAAGCATTCTTCAGAAGATTTGTTAGATGGACTTTGCAGTCGGTATTACTTATGACAAAAAAAGTGTTGGACATATGAAAAATGAAATCGTATGTATTAATTATGAATACAGCAATGGAATAAATTGATTAACAGCATTTTGCAAAATCTATACTTAAAACTGTTTTCTAAGAAGCACGTTCAAATAGTAAAAATGGTAGAAAGTGTGTTGAATATAAATCCTGAAAATACGGGCACTGAAGACGATCTGATGAATATTGTGGTTACCCAGAAAGTGCTAAAATTTTACGTTACGGAGAATGCTATACTGCCGCTCACTATATCAAATAAAATACTGAAACAATCAGAGAAAAATTGGGTTCCTAACATAAAATCTTATGGTACTTTTCCATTATAACTCCGCTTATGATTCTAAAGAAATAACATGTTTCTTAAGGAGAAGCAAACATAATATAACGTAGAAACGATTTTATTGGATGGAATCAATATAAACCAATCGATTTTTTGGTGCAAAAATTGACTAAAAGTGATTAGCAATGGTAAACAAACTAAATGCTGAACCTAAAGTTAGTAGGTGAAAAAGATTGCCTGGTGATAATTTTATTGGTTAAAAGGTGTCAAATCACCCCAAAAGTAAAAAACAGCAAAATTTAATTTTATTTCACTTTAAAAAAAAAAAAAAGAGAGAGATATACTATTACATTTACGCAATCGATCATCAATTGGATTACTATGCAGTTTTCGCCAGAAATATATATTAGCATTAAAATAGTTTTGTTAATCGTAAAATGTAAATAACAAATATTTGCTTTATTTTTTCAATAGTAAAAATTTTTAAAAAATACACGATGAATGCAAACGGAATATTTAAGATAGTAATGTACGATTTTTTTTCCTTTCCCGTTCTTTCGGAGATTTCTTTTTGAAGAGAAATAATTTATTTCTTTAAAAAGCATTAATGGTAAGACAGCGATATGTGTCTCGCTAATAGTTTGAGTAACTTATTTATTAGTGTCATCTGTTAATGATTGTACTTTCTCGAATTAGAGTGACACCTAAGCAACCTGCCACATTTGATTTCAAACTTAATGTTCAGGATTTTTATTACCGTATTTTACTGTGTATAATCTGACAAAAAATATTTTTCATCAGAAAAACTTACTATAAAGTTTTGATAGAGATGTCGTTTGTGTTTCATACAATGAATAACAGATGGCACTACGACTTATTTTAACTATTAATCAGTATTGTCTTGCGTTTAAGAACGAATTCAGTTCGTGTGGACGATATTCAAGTTACATTTCACTAACATTCCCCGCATTGTCTTGACCTGAACCGTTTCGCTCTGAACATTCAAATTCATATATCGTCATAGGGAAGTGAAAATTATTCAATTTTCACTTCACTATTTTAAACTGAAACCTATAGGGAAGTTAAGTGAAAAAATTTTCGACAAACGTATCATGTAAGCTGAAAACAAAGAATGCGCGATACAAAAAAAAAAAAATCCATTCCATGCACAGTTAGAAAATAATTCATTTCTTTCATTTTACTATTAACGAAACCAATATAGTTTATTTTTAAAATATGTCTAACCTTGTTTTAAAATCTATAATTTTTTAAAAGAATCTTCTGGGATATTGATCGATGTCGTGCTTCCATCTCAGCTATTCGCACTTTGCGTTGAGGTGGTTTCAAACAGATATTAAAAATATAAATTCTACAGAAAAAATTATTTATAATCACAATGCGTATTCTTTTATTTTATTTTTGAACCAAATTATCAGCAGGATAAATTTCCGACTATTCGTCGGAAAAATTGCCGCGGACTCTACGCAGCTGCGGATTATGGGACATTTTATACATACAGGAAAATACGGTATTCTTATTAACCAAAAAGTGGTCGTTTCTTTCGCTCCAGTTGAAGTACGATGTGCTGCATCACTTTATTTCAATTCTCCTCGATTTAAAATATCCATGACGCCAGGTAACACATAATTACATCGTAAATCCACCTTGTCGTTAAATTTGCTGCTTCCTTCAAACCGCAGCATAGGTGAACATTACCATCGAATGTCTGAGAATATTGTCGATGTTCATTCTGTTAATAAAAAGATTTCTGATATAAGGGCCAAAGTATGGATTTGAAAAACCGTTTTCCACTGATTTAAGCCATTAGCACGTTGGATTGAAAAGAGAACAGAAGAAAAAGCAAAATGAAAAAAAAGGGACAAAACCTCCCCTTTATAGTTTAAATCAGCAAGGATGATTTAAATTTTTAAAAATTTCATTAATTGAATTTTGGAAATTTATAGTAACTATTTCCAAATTTATACATTTTATAGAGATTTTGATTAATAAATGTATTATACTATGAACTTAAGTATTTTTGAACAAAATTTTCTTGTATTCATGAACAAAAGATAAATCAAAATATTGACTGATATGCAAAACAAAAACTTTTCACAAAAGTGAGCCTAATTCCTGTATGAGTCCTTCAAATTTATTTATTTCATAAATAACATTGACTTATTTAAGGTTTCACTAGACTGGAAGTGATACACATCTTTTTTCCGATAGTCACTCTTTCGAATAAAACTGATCATCCTTGTTTGATAATGAATATTGTATTCTTCAGGGGAATATTACGATTATAGATTGAACGTTCTAAAAGATTGTGTGACGGTTCCACATCGAGGTCGGGGGATAGTAGAGCCCGAGGGAGATGTTTCATCAAACCATTATTGGAAATAAAAGTTTGAATCATAGAGTGGACCTCGTGGGACCATTACTTCTTTCCAGTGACCCTTTCAGGGTTTCCAGTTGGACAGCAGAATCAAGATTTTTATCTTAGTAAAAATTTAGAAGAAAAAACCACTATCATATGCTTCTGAAAATTTCCTCTGAACATGCACTCTTGTTGTAGGAAAAAGTTAGAAATAAGATCTGTATAATGCATAAAAATCTCTTCCATTAACCATACAAGTTTTCACTGTAGACAACATATATCCAAAGTTGAACGAAAATTGCTATCCTGCCATTAAATGTCATTTCCTGTTTTGACTTTGGAGATGATTCAAATGATAATTGGAACATTGCGACCATCTCGGTAATAGTAATTTTTATTGTGGAAAATCTTTCAGTAACTTATCAGTCTCTTTCCACAACTTAAAACTTCTTTGCCTATTTTACCTTGCCGAGATTGTATTGACACTATACGTTGTCACATTTGCTCCAAGTGGTCAAGATAATTT
Organism: Latrodectus hesperus; assembly: GCA_037975125.1. NCBI lineage: Eukaryota > Metazoa > Arthropoda > Arachnida > Araneae > Theridiidae > Latrodectus > Latrodectus hesperus. The sequence goes on from CM075857.1 coordinate 21,024,631, forward strand.
TGGATTTTAAAATAAATCGGCAGTCTATCAAATTTCAATTGAATAAGTTCATTTCTAATCTCATAAAATAAAAGAGTAAAATGTATGAAGTTAAAAAAATATAGGGCACTGAGAAATTACCTATAACATCACAACTAAAATAACTTTCAGAGAATCTGATAAATCATCCTATATATACTTTGTCAATCACTGAATGTCTTCTAACAACCATTCCTGATTAAATAAAGGTACCAAACAATGAAATTAAAGATATAAATACCTAACACTTCAAATAACTTAGTAGACAAATGAAATCTGTTAGAATTTAAAAATAAGCAAATTAAACATCTAACAAGGTAAATAATTTCACTTGTTAAACTACAAAAAGGGTGAGGATGCACCCCTCAAAAAAATGCCCACGGAAATTGAGAGACTAACTCAATTTTGGAATGTGTTCCTGCGTGAATCACAAAATTTGTAGGCCTAACTTTTATTCGAGACCTCTCGGTTCTGGTTCCTTTCATAGTTCAAAGATCAAGAAACTTCACTTGTCTAACTTTAACTTGTTACATGTCTGCCTCAAGCAAGCGCCATGAAAACAAGTTTTCTGTTAATGTAAATATATTATATAATGCAGATATAGGTTTAAAATCAAATTTTGCTAAAAGTAGAGCCAAGCTCAAATTACTTACACATTTTCAATTGTATTTCTAGGAATACTTTATATAACTTATAAAGTAAATGAGTCTTTATGGGGGTATGACTAATTTTAAAACCCATTTATACAAATTTTTTTTAAAACAAACCTCAAATTTTACATTTATATGTTATTAAAAGTATCTTCCAACTTAATATTTTATTGCATCGCAGTTTCTTCCACATAAAAGAAGTTTATATTTTACTTAACATATTTCATGAATTACTGTTTTACAAACTAAATTATCTAGAAAAATTTTGCATGTAAAAATAGATATTGTCACAGGCAGCACTCAGTGATACAATATGAAGTCACAGAACATGAAAAATAATGTCTTATTCACAATGAGTTTTCATAGTTTCCATCTACACTCCTGATAAATTCGTCGAAATGTTTAAACATGGCTAACTTCAAGCAGCTTTAATCCATTTCACCAATTTTCATGATAGCAGTTAAATTTTATAAAGTTTCGATATTTAGATGTTGGCTGTCTCATAACTCTTAATACTTTAATTATAAAAGTTACGATTATATTAGAAGGTTTACACATAAATCTAACATGGTTTTACTCTAGTTGAACAAGCACAAAGTTATTAAGATGGATCTATTCATATTACATACCAATAAATACATATCATGTGAACACTTTCAGCAACTTCAACAGTAAGACCATGTTGCAAACACAAAACAAAAATGTAGTAAATTTGTGTAATAAGATTTGGCAACAAAACATTTTTCTAGACTATAAGGGTTTTTCATAAACCTAATAAATCTCATGCACATAAACGAAAGTCTTGAATGTAGTTCTATTGGTTCCCTTTAAAACATTTGCTTTAGGAAGTTACCTACAATTTTAAAAATACATTTTCATATTAATGAGATTTAAAATTCAATATTTCATTATAAAAGCATTACATTTCATCGAAAAAATATGCTAGGGCCATTTTGCAGAAGGTATAGTTGGAAATAAAATATTTCTAGAGAATTTCTGCGATTTAGTTTCATCATGTGAAAAATGGAAGACATACATGATAAGCAAGTGTATACCAAGGGTGGTTAAAAAAAAAAAAAAATGAAAAACTGCAAATTATTTTTAACCACAATTAATAAAGCCAGAGATAGGATCTTAACTTGTAAACTGTTGTACCAAATATCAGAAAGGTAAACATGCAGTTATCAGCACGGACTTTTCTAGAGGAGGTTCACCAAACTGAAATCATTTTCTTATTTTATGCACTGTAAAACTCCATTTAATGGATATTTACACATACACAAGTCAAATTGATATATTTATAGCTATTAATAAGACTCCTAAGCTAGGTAATTCCCTAATTCCATAAGTATTTGGGATGTTTGAGAAGAAAATTAAATATAGGTGTATACCTTTTGAAGATCTTAATTTATAGTAAAGACTAATATTGAAGCCAAATATAATTAAAAACAATTAGAAATATCTTAAAAATAAAACTTTTTTGTGAAATCTGATATGTTTATGAATCCAAGTCTAACATGAAATCAAAAATCAAGGCTTAAAAAACAACTTATTTAGATACAAGAATATAAGTTGAATAATAAGCCTGTTTAAAGAAGCTTCAATAAATATAAAACTTGCTCACCTAAATAGCACATATTTTATTACTTAATATATTACTTGTAAAATAAGTATTTTCAGAGAGAATATACATGATCCATTTTAAAATTTATGCAATCCTCTTTAAACTGAATATAAACAGAAATTTAAATGTCAGGAAGAGTTCTACACTGGAAACTAATCGCTCCATGTAACTACTTTAGCTTAAAAATATTAAAACTGATTTTGACCATATTTTGATGAATATACGAGTCTTCAACAGAGGTAATTTCAAATCATTCACATTGCTAGAAACAATATTTGCAATAACTTTATAACACAAGACATTATGCTTTTCTTTTGAAAAGTCAGAAGATACAAATTAAATTGCAAAAATACAACTTCAAATAAATATGATCAAAATTTGGAAAACTGAGTATTTCAAAATAAAATTTTTCATAGCTTCTCATTTTAATATGAAATTTAATTTTAACAAAGTGAAAGTTAAAACTTGTTTATGTTTAACCCAAAATCTTAGAGGCCTGAATTGATATTTTAAATTCAACATCACAATTTAATCCAAGACAATAAACATGAAACAAAGTCGAAAATATTGACACGCATTATCATAGTTAAGAATCTGAAGTATATTCTTTATTTACACTTTTGTCACTAAATTTTAAACAATTTTTTATAGACTTGTTAAAAATTGAAGTACTCAGTAATTTTTAAAGTGATACAGCATATGTGAAGTAAGTTTTTAATTACAAATTCCCAAGGCATTTTATACAAGTTATCAAAGACAATTTATACACACTAATATATATACACAAAAAAAGTTTACATAGAAATAGCATTTATGAGAAGTCATTATATAAAAAAATTGTCCAATTTATGAGAATTTATGGTAAAAGTTAATTAACATTGTCCTACAAGATTTTAATTGGCAGATTAAATATATATCAATTTTTAGCACCAGCTAGTTCAATCACTGTAGCAGATTTCAGCTGTGGAATAGTGCTGATCTTGAACAACTTTGTAGAAGAATATTTCAAATGAATAGCCTGAAAGAAAATACATTCAAAATTAAAATTGATAGTTTAATGACAGGAAAAACTAGGATTGAATTAATAGTAATTAAAATGTTTTCTACACCAAAAGGGCAACTTCAGATAAGCCATTTATTTCAAAAACTTGTACTGAAACAGTTTGTAACTTATGAAATCAAAATCTCAAAAATTTGAAAAGCTATTTAACAAATTTTTAACTGTAAGAAGTTGCATCTTGTGCTCTTACAGATTATTTACTCTCTCAAGAAGGCTAGATATTTAAAAATTAAATCATAAAATGTGAAATATTTAGAAAATTTTTTAAAGCACAAAAAATATAGTTTTAAATATTATAATGCTAGCATAATTAGTTAAATTTGCATTACTTTAAAGTTTAGGAATCAACATTATTAGTCTGTTGTTATAAAATATCACTGCTCTTTCAGATATAAAGTCTTATATGTAAACCTTAAATAGTTCAAGAAATCTCCAGAAATTGGATTTTAATTTGAAAAAATTAGTATTTACAGTATTTTTTCTCCAATAGTATATTTACAGTTTTATAACTATAAATACTAGATATTAAAGCATATCAAATTCCAATAAGATAAATGAAAGCTTTTTAAATTTTTATTTTTAGGCTTGATAGCAGTTTTCCTGTAAAAAAAGTACATCTTTAATCATTGATAAAAGCAATTTTTTCTATAAAGTTAAATTTTTAAAAGCATTTAATTTTTCTGAAGAACTATAATTATAGGGAGTACATTCAAATCATTTTTCTAGTAGAATCTTGCTTTATTCTTGGCATTCATTTTTTGCTTATTTTCTAATTCTATTCCATTTCAAGTAAAATGCACACAATAAAATCACTTACATTCACTGCACACCTGCATAACATTTTAATTAGATAAAGAGAGAAAAGATTGCATGCATCCTTACTTGTGCCTTTGAAGATTCAGATTTTAGAAGAATTTTACACAAATTCTTAACCAGACCCATCAAATCCTCTTCAGAATATGTACTATAGAATTTTAGTGTATCATTCCAAGGAGTTTCAGTTAGCAATTTCAAAGATAGGTAAAGTGCTGCTGCAGCTAACAAAGATGGACGGTAATGCGCACAATCATATTCAGGAAGTACTATTTCCATGAGGTACTTGGCTAGAGTATGAACAGATGCATCTACCTAAAAAGATGAGCTTTATTAATTTAAGCTGTAACTTTGGTTAGAGATTATATAAATTAAGAGAAACAGTTCATTGATATTAAAGTGTTCTTATCTATGTAACTAAGAATTCTATCAGCTTTTAAGTTAATACAATCAAATGAAATAAACACTTTTTTGATAGCGAAACAATTGTTTGTTACATTGTATATATTAAATGTTACATTTTCTAGACAGTTAAATTAAAGTGAATATGGATCTGTTAAGAATTTGTCTGTGTGAAGTAATCCAATCAAGACCTACAATTGAAATGGACCATATACTACAAGCATTTATAACAACCACTGTGAGAATAATAAGATTAACAGTTATGGTAGAATGGTAAATTTTTTTAAAACAAAATTTAACCTTTAGATCGATTTCTAAGAAATTTGATCAAAATTATAAAAAACCAAAATATATGGTATAATTTTAAAAAAAAAGTAGTGCTTTTACTCAAGAATTCCATTTTTAATACACAAATGATTATACATAAACAATTTTAATTAACATTGACAAGATGAGACAGGATTGATATAATCAGCTTAAATGTGACAAATTATAATCTTTTGATTAGTTTTTAGATAATCATTTAGTTGATATATAAATCAAGGTATCTAGCACAAGATTAAAAGCTTTTAACTTAAAAGTAATGTAATGAAATTGTAAATTACTTTATTATTTAGAATTATAGTTCAGTTATTAGACTAAATGCTTTATTATTGCTACAATAACAAATATTTTTTGCTCGTTTGTAAATTTACTACAAAATTATAAAAGCAACAAAATATTGAGTTTAGACAATTTAGCATTACAGCATATTATTAAACACCAGCAAATCATAAAAATGGCCTTTACTAATTGTTTATTTTTATCAAAAAAAAAAAAAAAAAAAGGATCTTAGTACTTAACTAATAGAAGCAGACAGAACTATACAATTTAACAATTTTTGAAATATTAAAAAATTAAAACTAACTAGATTATAAAAGCTAAAAACGTTTCTCCAGTATGGCATGGTTGTGTTTTTTAGTTAAACAAAAATTTCAAGACTGGTATATTACAAACACAATTCAGAAATAAATTGTCAAAGCTGTTTCATCATTATTAAAAATTTTGTATAACATAGAAATTCGGGAAACTCATAACTATGGAAAAGCAAGTACTTCCACATGCGCAACAATACCAAATTCAATTGACGCTCAATGTTTACGAGGTTGTTTGTATATTTTAATTCTTTACCTGAATATAATCTCTTTAACAGCATTTTAATCATAGGACATGCCATTTGTGAGACGATAAAATTGACATTCCCTTTATAAATTCAAACAATTTTGGTACAGAAAAAACTTTCTGGGAGAAAAAACCATAACTCCAATTAAATTAATTTTTTTTTACTTAAAATATTTTATAAAAGTTTCTATATAATTATAACAGTTTATTTTAAAATGTCACTATTTTTATTATAAAAAAACTAGGAAATTTTAAAATTTAAATAAAATTCAGACATAAAAAGCATAGTCACTTAATACAAAATTGACTAATAGATAATATAAAGTTACATTTCCAGCTTTGGAGTTCCTTCTAAGAAAATGCAATGGCAAAGGTTTACTCAAATCAAAATCCAATTTCCTCAATATGTTCCTTTCCATTCTTAGAATGTCTTGTTTGCTGTAGGTATTATCTGTGATATAAACAAAATCTGAGATGTCAGGAGCATACATTTCTTCATACTTTGAAGCAATGAACATAGCAGTCACACCCACTAGCTGAAGGTTAGATCTTTTTACTTTTTCGATCTGAAAAAGAAAGATTAATAAATCCTTTACATTCAAAGCAACAAGTCAAGTAGATGTTTTGACACTACATAGTAACATTTGATTTTCCAGAATCAGATTAAACACAAAAATTAAGTAAACGATTACAGCCTGAAAATTTTCAAAATACAATTAATATAAACACCAGTCATTCAATGTACTTTTTTGAAACAAAAGACAATAGGGCAATTCAGAAATTATAATCCTATGCATGACAACTATAAAAATTCTAAATATCTTTCCCATTTTATTAATAGTCAAAATAGTAGAATTCTAAGTGTTACAAAAGAAGAGATGAAAGGAATAGGAAATACACATAAATTATAACTTTAAATGGTAACTCTCTAGGATGGTCTTAATAAAATCTGATGTTTTATTGGTTAGTAAAACATAAAAATGACAATTGCATTAAGAGCAAAAAAAAAAAAAAAAAAAATTATATACAAAGCTATAGCGAAAATCAATTTTAACCTAGTAAAATAAAAGCTTTTAAAGATCAGCGCAAAGACTTAAATTTTCACTGCCTAAAACTAAACAAGAAATCTGACAAAACTAGAAAGATTCTTTTAAAAAGAGAATCTAGGTTCAAATAAAATATTCTTGTAAAAATATAAATGTTTTTTTTTATTTATCTTTAAGTATACAGTTTAATATCTTTATTAAATATAGCTTTAAAAATAAAGAAGAACATTAGTTCACCTCAAACTTACTTGTAAATATCTATCTAGAATAGAAACTGTCATATACAGAGTTTCTTGAAGTAAATGGAATCTGAGATGGACTTGAACAAGCCAATCTACTAATATTGTTCTCATTTTTCCTGTGATTTCTGGTTGAAGTTGCAGATGGTATTTCTTTATAGGAAACTGAACCTATAAGCAATAGAAGTATTTAAATAAAAGCTTGATATTAAAATGTTAAGATTTAAATGTAATATCTCCCAGTTTAACAAATGACCCAATAGGAAAAAATAAGACTGAAAAGGCATTCTTGTATGCATGTTATAGTAGAAATGATTAATAGGTGACTATTCGAGATACAAATCAATATAACTGACACATAGTTGCAACTAGATAATATTCAAATATAAATTTGAATACATTTACGTTACTTGACAAAATGTATACAGTAAGAAAGAAATGTGTAGAAGTTGTACACAATTTAAAAGTCATTTTTTATATTTGAGACACCAGTGCACTTCACAGTAACAATGATCTTGAGTTAGATAATCAGATCTTAAAGTAGCTCATGTAGTGTGGCTGGATTTGATAACTGTGTTTGGAAAATCTAGGTTTTGCCAAACTCCCAAGTTTGATCAGCATACAAACCAGGGTGTTGAAAATATGCTAATTTCTTAGTTGAAAGCAAAACTGAAAAAATAATTTTTCATAAATTTGTTGAAGTTATGAAATGTACTCTTCATGTTTGGGATGATTTTAAATTGATTTGAAAACATTTCTTTCAAATCAGAAATCAGAATCATATCAGAAAAGAGCTAAAGAAAGTTATGAATTCCAGCCAAAATAGACATCGAATGCTTCAAATCTTAAATTTTTACCTGGTAATACTTACGATTTAGTAAAACTACAAGTACTAAATGTAGACATTAAGAAGTAATCCATAAAATTTTGTAAGCTATTTTTTTAGCTCTAAGAATAAAAAGTTTTATAGTGGCACATAAGAAATTCATTCACAATCTATGAAGAAAAATTAATTTTGTTAGAAGATTTTCCACATCAAGTAATTTCTTCAAGATTTACAAGGATGATATTCTATTACAAAGACTGCGATATTAACAATTTGTTTGCAAGAAAGAGTGAAAATCTGGTAAATGCAATTTTAAAAGACTCTGGGGAAACTAATTCTTACAAAGAAATGCATTGTCATCAAGTTGATTCCCAGCTATTGGTTGCATTTTTTTAAAAATAAGAACAATCAGGCAATGCCGGCTAAAACACTATCTTTTACATCATAACCACTCTTCATTCTTTGTGCAAGATGAGAATAATTATTACAGTTAATTAAAAATAGAGCTTCCTTTTAAAATATAGCAGTGGGTAAGAGGTGGATGGTCTTGTTCAACAAAAGTAGAGCCCCTAGTTCCCCGCAAATTGTTGGAGTAGTCTGCTTTTGTTTGTTACTGAGCAAACATTAGACTTTTCATCTTATTTTTGTCAAGGATTCTGCTTGCTGCCCCCTGTGCCACAAGGGGGGTATAGACTAACTCAGACACTGCCTCATTGTTTTAAATTTTCTCTTTAACTCCAAACACTAAATTATTTTTTAATGTTTCATCAGATAACTGAGCAATTCCTCAACCATTTGCAGAGATTGGAAAAAATTGGCATGTAGGATACATAATACATACATTATGAGTTTAATATACCTCATCTAAAGAAGTAATCTTACGAGTAATAAGTAAATTCTTTTTTTTTAGAATATAGGTTTAGTTTGCTTTGATATTTAATCATATTTAATTTTTTTATATTTTCAACACCTTTTACAACCAATATTACATAATTTATGCTATTATCTAATATATTTGTCTTGAAATATTTACTGAAATTAACTAACAAAAGAGCTACTCTTGAATTTAATTATTGTCCTACTTGACAATCTGTTAAAAAGCTGGTACTTTACTAATGACAAGCTTTATTCTTATGACTATTATAGACAATTCATTCTAATAAGTATGTAATAAAAAATGCCACTGTAGTAGATCAAGAAGGCTAGTTGATTAGTAATTCACACAAATCCAAGTTTTCCCTACACAGAAAACTTGATATTGTACCTTATCCTTGTTCTTAACCATATACGAGCATAATTATACATAGGCAATATTTTTTTTATTTAAGTTAGAACTATATTTAATGATCACTTTAAAAGCCTTTAATGAATTTACAGAATTAACAAAACTTTAAGTAATCTCAATACTTTTTATATTATTGAATTATACATTTGTATAAAATAATGGGTAATTTCATTTTTTAAAAATCTTCATAAGATTTCTATTTATTGAGCATTTCAAGATTTGTTATACTAATCTCTTTCCAAATAAATATGCTTATTTAAAACAATATAAATATAATTAAAGTTTCCAGGATGCAGCTTTTTTCTTTATTTAATAAAAGCAATTTAAAATTTTTATGTTTAATTCCAAATACCTTTGTTGCTGCTGCTAATCTTTTGTGATCTAGAAATAGCTAGATCTGGTCCACTATTCAATGTATTCTAGCAAAGTTAATCACTAGAAATAGAAATATTAGTTCCTATAAACTCATACATAGGCAGAGATTATTAATCTGAAAACTGTATAATTTCACATCCATATTCAAGATTTTTTTTTTATTTCTTTAATCAGTCAATAGATTCACATATGTTATTCATACACATATAATATTGTTATTAGAAAATGCTAACCTTCTATCGCTAAAGTTTTTGCTTTTAATTCATTATCAATACTGAGAAATAACTTTCTTCTTTGAAGACCACAGTAAAATTCATTTGATTTTATAATTTACGAGTTCTCCCACAACTTCTTCAGCAATTACTACTGCAGATTCTTCAAGTACATATACGTCATCTTTCAAATTCTTAATTTTGATTTTCAAGTCAATTTTTTTTCAAGAAATGTTTTTCACTTTCTGTTATGAGCAGCTTTGTTGTTTCAAGTCACCTAAATATATAATTTATACTTTTGCCAGGTACCAGCAGCAAAACTCTTAGATATCAACAATGCAATAATTAGCTATGTTTCAGACATTACCAAGGATTCACTGAGCCAGAATTAATCAATTCTGCATGCACATACTTAAATTTTCAATCACATTTTTGTTAACAGAAAACTCACACTTAGATGCTTGACTATGAGAGAGTAATAAAAGCAAAATTATCTACTTTTCATAAATGGCAACTTTGTTTGAGAGTTAATTAAAATAAAAAGTATTCTATCAAGCTTAAGGTTAGTTTTAATGATTTAAACTCTTCTATAAAGATGCAAAATCCTTTTTTGAACAAAACCAAAAAAGTTTTGCATAGCTTTACCAGAGTCCTCTGGTGGTCATGGAAAAGACACTTTCACAGGGTATATTAAATAATTTCAGTATTTATTCTATTGTTAAAGCAAATTCATTCATTTTCACTGAAGTCATACAATTTTACCAAGGAAGATATAAATTTTTTTTTAGTTAAAATGTACTTTAAATTTTTTGATAGCGAATTCTATACAATATAAAAGATAGCAACAAATAGAAAGTGAATAAATTAAAATCAATCCTAGATTGAATTATATGATGATCTTATAGGAGATTTCCCTTCAAACAAATACTAAGCCAGGACTTGATTGAACTGGATTATGAAATTATTGACACCAATTGGTTGTGTTTAGTGGTGCAATTTTTGTAGCTGAACTAAAACTTTATTTTGCTTAGTTATGAATACAATCAAGTATTAATTGTACTACCATCTAGTGGTAATACTAAGAGCTAATACTTAATTTTGTTTTCGAATAATTTCAATAGATTTTAAAACAAAAAATTATAATATTTTCTAACAAAAAATAAATGCATCAAGGTATGTAAGAATTACAGAAGTAATTCATGACTGTCAAGGAGTCTGAACAAGATTCCAGCAGGCTTGTTTGTCATCCAGTCATTTTTTTGAACAAGTGGACTAATTAGACTAAGACCTACAGTTTTAAAGTGGATTCCCAACCACTACAAACATCCATGATCAAGGCAGGATTTGAACCCACAAACTGTGAATCAAAGGCAAGAGCCTAACCATTTGGCCACCAGATGTTAAGTTTCAAGGAGTTGTACGAACCTTGATAAATGTGTTATAACACAAATGTTAATTATTTAGTAACCTAGTATTAAAAAATTTAACTCCCAAGAATTAATATATTTCAAGAACTTCAGGATTTAGTTTAAAATAAGGACTACAAGAGTGAAAAATTAGAAGCTCAGAGAACATCAATGCAACTCCAACAACTGATTTATTAAAGGACTATTTGACAAAAATTATACGATTTGTAATTCAGGTACAGATGCAAGTTTTTATTTAAATCTCGCAAGCTAATTCTGCATGCACGTAAAGCAAGTAATGCAATTTTTTCCTTTCATTATTCATTTTTAAAATTTCTTTACTTCCTTTTACAATTTTTTTCCGAACTTTATTAATATTTAAAAAAACAAAAAGGAAATAACTAAAACAATTTGGTATTTTTTAATACTAGAATAAATTGAACCCCCCCCCATAATGAAACTGATTTACTAGACCATACTTTGAAAACTTAAAAATAAGGAAAGAGAAGGGCTGGCTTAAATGCTCCCCAAAATTGACATCGGAAATAGCTGTTGATGACGTAGTCAGGCATCGAAGAATAAGCTGCCAGGAGTTTCTAAGCAAAATATTTTTTCACAAATGCCTCTGAAATATTTACGGAATTTACAATTATTTAATCTTAGAATTCTATAATCAATATAAGAACTATTAGCTTCAGTTTGTCTCCATTTTTTGACTATTGACCCATTTCTTGTTTTTTGTCGAGCTTTATTACGAGATACCATACATGCATTTCTCTGTATTCAAATACTCAATTCATATAAATGTTTTAAAGCAACCAAAGAGTTTAATTGCTTTTTGATTAACAGAAATATTCAGTTACATTTATCAATGTTACAATAACATTTTTCCCCTTAAAAAAATGTGTCGCCATGCAATTTGCGGAAAATTATGTACATTTGTTTTTTAGTTTCTATCCATGATTTTATTGGAATAGTACAAGTCCCACAGCAGAAATTAAATTAATTCATTTAGACTGATTAGGTACCTCTACTGCATTCCTTGATATAGCACTAAGTGAATTATCTGTAATTTTTTAAAAGTAACTTGCCACAAACAATAGCTTCTTCATATTGAGATACATCACATTTTGGATTGGAATAGCCAAGTTCATTTTCCCACGGTTCCAGTAAAGGATTAAGAGTCCAAGATTTGTTTCATCTTGTGAATCAAATATTTTATAATTTCTGGATGTTCCTTTACATTAAATGCAGAGTAACATTTCACTCGATAAATAAATGTCTTGTCCATTTTCTAAGGATTTTACTTTCGGTGACAAATTACGTAATTTTTTTGCTAGCAGTATTTTTCTAAGCGAATAATCACTTTGGAAGGAGAAGGATGGTCATTGACTCTCCCAAGGCTTCTAATATGGCTAAAGAGACTTATAAGTGCATCTTGATTAAGTCTACTTAAGCTAAATTTATAGATTTGAAGTATTCATATAATCCATAAAGAGAATGAATTGAAACAATTCCTTCTTGAAAAGAAGGTTTCTGATTTTTCCAAATACACATAAATTGAAAACTTACTCCTTGATTGCGCATCAAGTTCCTTTTGAGCATCAAAGTATTTTTACACTACAAAATCAGCTTTTAAAGGCTTGTTACTGGGAGCTATTAGTACAGAGCTGTTCACGATAACAAATTATTGATTAATGCAGCCACTTTTGTGTTTCCAGTGAAATGTATTATAGTTTTAGTAGTAGTTCCTGAAAATTAAGTCTTTGAAGGTGTAACTTTTTGTCTTTTGTTTCTTTTAATAGTTAGAAGATGGGGGCTTCAGTTTATGGCAAAATTTTTACTTCACCAACATAAGTTTTTTTTACTCATTTTAAAATTGAAATCTAAAAATATAGGTTGTTTCCGTGGGAAAATTAATACACTCTATAAAATAACTTGAACATTTGGAACACCATATTTTAAAAGCACTTGCACTTGTTACTTCCCCTCTCTGGGTTCAAGATGGCATTCGATACCTCAAAGCGATGAGCCACCCCTTTTTCCCTCAGCCCTGGTATTTATTAGTGAATTCACCATAAAAATTAACACATTTAAGTCGTTCCACATCAAGTATTATGATTTTAATTCTATTAATTAATCAAATCTATTCAAAGGCAAGTAAGTAAAGTTTTTATTAAAAATTAGTACAAGTAAAACATTATGAAATATTAAAAAATTATAGAAATAGTAAAATTAATATATTAAAGATTCAGATCTATATTAAAATATCACATATTTGACACAGATTTTGTTTTTATTAACCATTTTTAATGAAAAGTTTAAGGAAGTTTATCTTATATTTACCAAAAATAACTTGTTTTAAAATAAATTGTACAAAATATTAGTTTTATGATGCATTATCAGAACAGATCTTAAAATTAATTTATGAAAATCTATTTCTGAAACAAACAGAAGCAGATTGTGCATTGAAAATTTAGACTTTAAATATATACTATAATTCTGAAAGCAACATGAATTAAATTTAAAGATAACAAGACTCAAGCCTAAAGAATTAATAGTAGATAAGGTTAAGAAAATAAATCCACCTCTAGTTTTCTTAAATAATCATAAATGTCATTGATATAGATGCTGACAAGCTGAGGATTTTCAACATCATCCAAGTCAATATTTTCAACATTTGAAGGTAGTTGTTTTGTTGAATGTGATTCTATGACTGGGAGACATTTTTCCAAATCTGCAACATTCTGAAATACCTACAAAACATTCAAAAGTAGCATATAATGAATTGCAATAAATTTCATTATAGTCTTAGTAATTTTCTAAAATACAAGTTATTTTACAAACAAATTTTTTAAGGTAATTTATATAAATAATTAGTTATTTTTATTTATACAAAAAACTTGACAATCAGATAAATATTTTATGAATGAAACAATTTAAAAGATTAAAGCGAGATTTTATTTAACAATCTTTTTGAATAGATTTTTATTATCAAATTAGTTTCAATATTAACATCTAGAAAAAATTAAATCTAACAATGAAGTATTCATAAATACTAAAAGGAGAAATTATAAAACTGAAGTAAATATCCTTTAGTAAAAAAGTTAAAATATAAATATCGCTCACATTTTTGAGCTAAAATGACTCAAGTTCCCATATTACAAAGCTAGAGTGAGTAAAATATTAACTCCAGTTATTTCAGGGATTTGAATTACCAATAAGGATAACCCCATGGTTTTACTTGGACATTCAATAACAATCTAACAATTAAAAATAGTTTCATTTATTTATGATAGACAATATTTTCTGTTATATAAGAATAATGAAGCTTTATAGATACTAACAATTTCCCATTTTGTTTGATTAAAATACATTTCTTTTAGTATATTTGAATCACAAAACTTTCGATTCAAATATACCAAAAGAAAACTGAACAAGAACTGAATTAAAATTTGATTTATTATCTCTTCAGAAATAGACTACCAAATATTGCAAGTTATTTTATAAATACTTCTGTATTGAGAATCATATGCCGACCAACATTTAAAATTTTAAAGCCTTACAATTCTTTGAATTGTCATTAAAATGTTTCATTTCTAAGCAAACGAGTTTCATACCAATGAATATAAGCTATAGATGAGAAAAAACCATGTAAAAAATAAAAACAGACAAAAGATAACATTTTGAAACAAGCCTGGCTAAAATATTACCTTCCCACCTGCTTTTATTTAAAAAGCAAACACTCTACATAGAAAAACTCAATAATTATTTTTCATATTCCTTAAGCGATTAGAGATTAATATAACTACCATAAGAAAGTTCATAGCTATACCTTCCTATTGCAACTAGATGTTTTTAGTATTAGCATTCGATAGTTCCTGAAACTATGCTCTATATTTAACCATAAAATTATGTTTATAAAACTTTAATTAATAACTGATAATTGATCAAATATTTATATTCATCCGGAATCATTAATGAATTTACTGCTTCAGTAAAATTGAACAGATTTTTCAGAATGTTTAAGCTTTCTTTTTTGAACTCCTTAACTGTGACATATATTTCAGAAAAATTGAAAATTTTTTGACTGTTTAATTTTATACTTTATATTATTATAAGAGTTAGAAAATGCTTTTTTATTATTACAAAAATAAAATTTTAAGTACAATAACTACTATATTTATAATTTTTACATACACATAAAACATTGATTACACATGTTATTCATATTGAGCAAATTAATCAAAATTTTTAAGCTAAATATAATTAGTATAATATAAAAACATAAACATGATTTCCAATACATAAATTTTACACAAATCTTTTACAGTATGGTATATCCCATAACAAGGTACTGCTTAAAAGCCTATATATTGCACTTTTTACAATAAACTCTTCTCTCATTCCTTATTCACTTCCATTGTTCATTGGTTTTACGACAGCATATAAAACACTGCCTGGTTGGAGTAGATTTTTTCCCCATTGATGGGATGTGTTCTCGAAAGTGTCGACTAGTGTGGCGCCGTAAGTTTACACTAGGACATCCTGGTCCTTGTAGTTGAACATTTGGCTTATTTAGTTCAACAATTGATTTTCTGAAGTTCATATTTTTTGCACCTCCTGCTGAAGTATGCAAAATAAAGGAGTTAACACCTGGTGTAGGAGATTGAAAATATTTTCTAGTAATATTTTTTACCTCTTTTTTCTAGCAACCGAGAAGTCTAAGATGTCGATCGACTTTAACATCACCTCCCATAGTGTTGTTGTAGTCATGGACTACCTTCAGAACCAAAATTGGAATTGGTAAAAAACTAGGACCACTTATGTCATTTATTAGGAAAATAGGGAATTAAGTATCCTAAAGTAGAAATGAACTCAGCTCGGACCTTACAAAATGGAAACAACTTTTCTTCTGCCCGAACTCAGTTCGGGCATCACAAATACTGCACGCAGTAATTATTCGAACTGAATTCGGGCGATACTAGCAAGGGGTTAAAGACACACAAGTTCCATAAACAATTTAATAAATATACAAATAAAAGGGATATGCATTTCTTATAAAGCTGATAACTAGAAAGGACATTTTTCCACTGTCATAAATTTTACTTTTAAATGAAAACCCTAAATAACAGATTTTATAATTCTATTTATGAAATAATAAAGCTATGTTTCATTAACAATTTTCATTAATATTTTAAGTTGGAATTCCAGAAACTAAAAGTAATCCCAATTCATTGTTTTTCAATTTACTCCAAACAATCACTTAAATTCATTAACTTAAATTGATAGCTCATTGTGTGTGTGTGTGACAGAATCATACTCTACGATAGAAAGTTGGAAATGGCTTAAAAACTGCATTCTATAAGACAATATGCTTTTTTGATTTCCTTTAAGCAGCCACCTGGTCAATGTCATCTGAACATGGTGGATGACTACCAGCTTTCCACAAGGCATACATGAAATGACATCACATGACCAAATTGAGCTTTCTACTAAGCATGTTTTTTTTATGTTTAATTTTTTTCCTCTACAAGCAAGTGAGAAATGAATATTTACTTGATTCACACCATTTGTATAAAAATACCAAATCTAGATTTTCTGCAGAAAATTTAAAAATTTATCATTGAATATTTGAAAAGCAAATCTAATTTAGTTGGTCCATTATGTAACAGAATTTTTTTGTTTTATGATATATTTTTCAATTAGCTGCAGTTACTTGTAGGATCCATATAATAATTTTAATAAAAAATCAACTATAAAAAATTAAAAAATACAATTTTGAAAAACAATTATCAAGCAAGATTTCACAAGATTTTTTCATTATTTAATCTTTTTCATTGAAATTTGCTTGTTAAAATTAGAAAAATACTTTGAATTTTTAGTAAAAATTTACAGAATAAAATATTTAAACTTTCATTTAAAACAGTAAAAAAACATTAATTTGAATATACTATAGCTATATTTATTATTACTTTTATGAATGCATTAAAACATATGAACTTAAATATGATAAATGTATTTGTATTGACTTTTTATTTAAATATTATGAAACTAGGGAATTAAATTTAAGTTTATTAAATTAGAATTTTTATATATAATGCAAACACATAAATATTTGAACTGAAAATTTTTACAATATCAGAATTTAGTCAATAATTCATAGTTTAAGAATTCATTTCAAAGAACTATTCTTAACTTTACTTTAAATGAGCTACATGTACAATTGAAATAAGCTTTAGAAATATTATTTAAATTTTGTGCCTGTAAACAATTAATCTCTACATTCTCTTATTTTACCCCTCTTCCAAATATACTTGAAAAATATTTGTTGCTGATAGTAGTCAGAGCATTACATGCAATATTTCTTGGTGTTTTGAGCAGTACAAGTTAGCAGCAGTTAATTTTCGTTTGTTGATAACTATCAACTTTTTGCACCAGTGAACTAATCAGACTGGCTCTTGCAGTTTAAGGAGGATACCAAGCCATTACAAACACCCCTTTAAAGTGGGATTCAAATCCTCAAACTGAAGGTAAGATAGCTACAGAATCAAAGAAACAAATAAATTTTAGTCAACTACTCTAAATTGGTATGTTATTGGAAAAAAAAATAATAAAATGTGTTTTGTTCCTAAAATAATTTAGTAAATAATAAAATCTGCATAATTCTTTTATATAACAATTAGATAAATTTAATCCAGAATACAGTTTTCAAAATAAATTATTCATATGAAATAGACTTTTATTCAACTCGCATGAAACTAGGATAGCACTAGTTGTCTTTTCGATTTTATAGACAAAGAATAGCTTGTTTTACTGTGGCAAAAATATAGGATAAGATCTAGAAATAGTTTTTTAAATATTTTATTTTGCTACATAATAACTTAGTTATTTCATCTTGAAGTGCACATGCTAAGAAACTGTTTTCAATATAAAATACAAAGCACTATCACAGTTGATATTTAAGGCATCTGATTCTATACTTCCCTTTCAACTCATTGCTTGCATAGGCTGATGTTTATTCTCTTTAATAAAGTGCTTCCAGAACATTCCTATAATAAGCTTATGGTAATTTAGTTCTCATTGGCTCTCAAAACTTAGAATATTAACTTATGTTTTATCACCAAAATAAAATCAAATATTAAAGTATCGTATATTTCAGACCTATTTCACAGAATAAACATTTAGCTACTAATTTTAAACTAAACAATAACAATGATATTAGTAATTAAACAGAAATTGACAGATATTTATTTTTCCTTATATGGACAGTAAGAAAGATAAAAGTAAATTATTGATATTAAATACTACGATTTTTAAGGATATGCAAAATTTATTGTACTTGTTATATAAATTTATTGTACTGTGTGTGTACTTGTTCCAGTACGAAACACATGTTTTGCAGCAAAGCTAATCTCCAACAAAAACTTTAAAAAAAAGTCTTAGAAATATTATAATATTTCTAAGGCTAATGGGTATGAACACAGCATAAATTAAAAATGCATATTACTTTTATTTACAGTAGTAAAAACAGACTTTTCTTATAATATTAAGAAAAACACTCAAAATTATAGGAAGTGAAATTTTGATATGCTTGTTATTGACATTTAAAAGTTGATATGCATGATATCCATAGCTTATTAAAAGAATATTATATAAGGTTTAAGTTGAATAAAGAAAATAAACATTTTACTGTCCTAACAAAAGTTACTGATTTTAAAACAATTCTACCTTAATTAAAAAAGTAAGATTTAATCCATGTCAGCATTTTTATAATCATTTCAGAAATAATTTTAGTATCTTTAAAATACAGATATTATTAATATTCACAGATTTCTTATTTTACAAGCCCCAGTAGAGAAAATTCATTTTATAAAGTATCAGTCATTTACTTTAATAACTCTATAATATCTATAGTAAAAAACCTATTAGTTTGTATAATACGTTTAAGTATTTACTTACTTTATCTTCTTTGACAGGTTTGATAAGCTTTTTTTCCTTTATAAAATTTTCTTTAGCAGCAACATTCTTTTGTTGTAAAGGTGCCTAGAAATAATTTAATCACATTTTAAATTAAAAAAGCTTTATTAAAATTTAAGGAAATATTCTTTAAAGTCAAATTTAAAAATTCTAATTTCTATCATATCATGTAGTACTACATAGTGGTAAACAAAATTCAAGGGGACTTTATATTTTTTAAGACAATTGGTCATGTTATATACATAAAATAACATTAGTTCATGTGTTACAAAAGCAAGGAAAAAAACTTCAAATATAATTTTTAATTAATAATTTGGATTTTTTATTGATAATGCATTCCCAATAATTACAAGTATTTAAAGTTTTTTTTTTGCCCTCATTCAAAAGCAGTTTTAAGCAGATTTCAGTTGAAATAGTTGTTTTATTTTTATCATCTAGTCTTTAATGGTAAAAAAGTTTGCCCAACTTCAAATATATTTAGTTCATAATAAATAAAAGCTTATAGTAACAAGAATAATATATGGAATAATCATTTAATGCAAATTAGTAAGAAAAAGGGTTAACCGAGAAGAAATATTCTCAGTTAAAACTAGTAAAATTATAGTTTTTTTGTAATATGAAATTGTTTAATAGATAGTAGAAAAGAAAAAGCATGCAAACAAAAGTATTTCTAAGCAACATATATAAAATATGTATTTTACAACATTGGCAATTTTAAATAATAAAAATCTTACGTTATGGCTCATCATACCATGTTGAGAGTAGTTTTAAACCAGGTCATGATGACAAGGCTTAAAATGCAGCTTCAAGAGGTCAGGAACATAAATGCACCAAAAAACGAAGTATTTAAAAAAGACACTTAAGAATATAAACAAGTTCCCTGGAGTAAGTTAGACAGTAAAATAGAAAGTTAAATGATGTACAATTAGAAGAATTAGGAAACTGATATGATAAAAAAAGTCTTGTGGGAAAGGGAAGAAGGTTCATATAATAGGTCATGAGAAAACTTGCTTTATCTGTGTTTTCTGACAAAACAAAGAGCACAGAAAAACAGTTATTTCTCAACAATAAAAAAGCAACTTAAGTTCTTAAAAATCTTTATCACAAGGAAAAAAACTAGTACAATAATGTAGATCAGAAATGTTTAGTAAAAGTATCTTAGTGCTTTAAATCTAGGTTATATTTCATTTTACAACAAATAAAAAAGGTTTTATAACCAATAAAATCACAGTAAATCATAACTATTTGGCAAGGATAATGGATTTCCAGCTAATTTGATTTGTGTTACATAATGACTATATTACAATTCTTGTTTCTTCAACAGAAATCAATAATTTAAAATGGAAATCAAACATGAACCACTGATCAGATTGTCAGATACTACTTATTCAGCTATTAGTTTGAAAAGTCAGTAAGAATCATAATATTTACTTAAATTAAAATCAAAAATTTTATATAAAGCTTAATTGAACCCTAGTTTTGAAAATTCTGAAATTTAATTTGCTGAATCACCCAACATTAAAGTGGAATCTACCAATATATATTATAGCTACTGTACCATAATAAACTTCATAAGTTCAGTTTATAATTATGCAATAAACCAGTCATAATTTAAATGTGTAGTAGTACATTTAGAAAGTAAATATCTATAAAAAGAACTGATGTAATATTGGTCAAGAAGTCAGTAGAGTAATATTTGAAAGATTCTCACCAATTAAAAAGGCCTGGTTCTAGAGATTTTAAAAATGACCTATACCTGTTCAGATTTTTTTTTTTTGATTTTATAGCGATTGTACAGCAAGCCACACTATCTAGGATTAGAAACACAAGGAGTCTTTTTTTGAACTCATTACTGAGAGAAAGTGTATAAATTTAGATATTACAGACTAAACACAAACACAAAGAAGCTGTATATAAAATAGATTATAATTTTTAATATACTGGAATATATCAGCAATATCTAGTGTATTACTGCAAACATTTTACTTTTAAGAAATTTATTGAGTTTAATGAAGTAGGTATCTAGAGGCAATAAATATTAAAGATGAAAATTCTTGTATTTTCTGTGCTTTAACAAACAATTAAGGCTGTCAGTTTGATAAGTATCTAGGGGTTTAAAAAAAAAAAAAAAAAAAAAAAAAAAAAAGCTTTCTACAGAAATAGCAAACTTTTATTAGTTTATTACATTTTTAAATAGCAAAAGTATAGTGCAATTATGTACCAATTAAATTCCAACATTGATATAAATTTGGTTTATTGCTTAGTTCTTTTATATACAGGAGCTAACTCAGCATTTAAAGTGCATTCAAAACTGTCACAGACAAATATCAGACACAGTAACAAAACCAACACAGTATAGTATAAAGGCAAGAAAGTTTTAAAAATTTGAAGATTTATATATCTATAAAAATAATAGTAAGCAATTCAGTTTTAAATTTGCTAACAGTATATCTTCCAATATTCTAAGCTATCATAAATAAAATATTTATTGAAGAATAAATCAACAATATTATTAATAAAAGCTATGCTTAATATAATGTAATAAAATCAATTATCTATATTATATAAGAAATGAATTTTCAAATTTGTATGAAACTAAAATTTAAAATATCAATTATAATAAAGAATTGTATAAAAATATAGAAGTTTTACATATACAGCAATATATACAAGAAAATTAAAACATTGATTATAATAACAAAAAGTATAGAAATTTTACATATATCGCAAGATGATTTAATCCAAAAAGCATTTGGGTATAAAAAATTAAATATTTTTAGCTTATAATTATAACTTTTCTAAATATGCACTTTTAACTATGAAATTTTTAAAATTAGATTATAAGTTTTTATAATTATCTTTCTTCTAGATTTAATTGTCAAGTACATAATTTTATATTAGAATGATCAAGGCTTAAATATTTTTATAATCTTTAGTCAAAATCTTAAAAATTTTAATGTTACAAGAATATGCAAATGTACAACAATGTGCTTTTTGATAAAATAATTCAAGTTAAAAATATATAGCTTTTAATTAATAAAAAATCTTAAGTTTTAAAGTTTTTATGTAAATAATATTAAAAAGTTAGCTTTATTTAATAATATGCAGGGGTCAGTATACATGTAGATACTTCTTGGTTTAGTAAAAAATTTAGATTTCTGGTAACTTAACTTGCTTTTGTTAGCCTAGTATAATGGCAGCAGCCATTTTGTTGCTAAAAATCAAAATCAAGGGATACTTGTTTGCAAATTTTTTGCAATCCATATTAATGGAATGAATAAAAATTAAATTACAAGAATTATGACAAATTCAAATAGATTGCTTCCAACACAAATGAGGATGTATTTATTTTAAATACTTAACTATAACTTAAGTTAATTATGAAATTTTCACCGACAGAAACAAGAAGACTAAAAATGTATCTCAAAATTCAGAAAAATTTACCCCATTTAAAATAAGATTTTACTTTTTACAGAAAAAATATTAAAAATAAATTATCTTTTTCCTGAAAGTTTTTTTTTTTTTACATAAAAGCAAAAATATTGAGAGTTAAGTTATCATGTTAAAAAAATATAAGATCTTTTACATTATCAAACCACTGATTATTATTAGGTCTTACAACTACATAAAGTAGATATTTTATATCTATATGATTTTTTTATTACACAAATGTGAGGTCTAACTATAAGTTGGCAACTATACAAGGGAGGTATTTAACTACAATTTTGTATATAATGTATTTATCAATAAAGATTATTGACATCAGAAGAAACAGTAAAATGTAAGTACATATAAACAACACAAACTCACTTAATTAAAAACATCAATTGCGTATTAAAATATTTTTGTAAAAAATTTAACCGTAGGGTAATCCTTGGTAAAATTTTCAAAAAGTCGCAAATAGTGACTATATAATGAATTTCCAACAGGGAAAAACAGTGGGAGGAAAATGGCTGAAATAATGACAAATATTTCAAACATTGTTGGTATCTAACAATATGCACAACTAATTTTACAAAATTAACAAAAAACGTAGATTTATTGATTTCAAAACATCAATGGTAAAATATAGTTTATATGTTAAATTACCTATAAAAAGTTTTTAAATTTTCTATAAATGAATTTAAATCGGTAAATATTCATGACAAATAGGGTTGCCAAAATATTAGTTTGTCTGGTTTTAGTAAAAATGTTAGCGAAATTTAGCACAAAAAACGTGCCAAGGATACCGTATAATAAATATATTTGATCCAAAATTTGTTAATAAAATGTAGTTGTAATATCACAAAGAATAGTTTCAGAGCTTAGCTTTTTTTTTTTTTTTTTTAACTTTTAACAAACTACCCATCCCCTTGTTTCTCCAGAACAATATTTTGTAAGTCATTAAAAATTTAAGAACACACTAATAAATAAACAAAAAAAAACTTATCACTACAAATAATAAAATATCATCTAAAGATATGAACAAAACCACTTAATACATAATGATAAAATATTGATATAAAAACATCAGGACAAGTTTAAATCAAATTTATCTTACATGCTTCTCTATTTAAATTATTCAATTCTTAGCATATTTAGTAAAAGCTTTTCAACTGCATATTCTGTAGTTTTTAAGCTTTGTCTTTCATTTCTTTAGAGCTTTCTCAGTGAAATAATTTTATTAAGTATCTATAAATTTCAGGTTATAAGAAATTTCCTCAATAGATTAATAGGATCTGTTTACCTTAAATTTTCTATATAAAAGTAAAATTTTTCTGAAACAGGTTTTTCAATGGGAAGGCATTTATTAAGTGAGGATTCAGAATCTAAGCTGATTTATCATGAGAAAGGTACAACTTCATAAAATCAAAGTTTATTAATGATAAGGAACAAATAAAAAAGTTTAGTATGATAACTTAGCAAATCTATCAAACACTTAAAACTTTGTAGCAGCACACAAAATATTCCACTCTTTCTGTAAACTCTTTTCTATGTGTTTTTTCCAAAGATAATATCCTATAATACATCACTAATTACAAACTACAATGATTAAGCATGTACGAAATTACATATCAACTAACTTAAATGTGTGAATATTTTATTAGTAATTGTCATTAATTCCAGAAGCTTTAAATTTACATAAATTAAAATGAAAATACTCTCATCATATTATGATAATCTTCATTCTTGAAAACACAGAAATTTTATTTCAATATAAATATTAAGATATTTAAAAAGCCTGATAAAATAATTAGAAAGCTACTAAGTCATAAAAACAGCAAGGTTAGTTTTAACATTTTATGACCATAAATTTAACTAGTCTAATGGCAAACGAAAAAATTTTTGCAATTAATAGAGTACAAACTGAACAGTAATTCTATAATGAAGAGAGGCATTTCTGAACTCAAATCAAGGATGAAGCATGGGAAATAACTGATCGATTCAGTTATTAAAAAAGAACATAAATATTTTTATACCATCATCTTATCAAAATAATTCTGTTAACACTTTGAAATATATTTTCCGGCATGGATTTAGGGAAAAAACTGTTCTGGAAAACGAATTTAATAAAATGCAAGATAATAACTGCTCAAGAATTAGCGATTAATTTAGAAGTGAGGAATCAAAATTTAACGAATCTTTAAATGGTCATTTAATAGTAATGACTGCAGAAAAGTTTATAACGGCAACTACAAATCAAGATTTGAATAGAAGCAATGTCAACAACGTACCTTTATTGTAACATTTCTGACTTTATTCTCCACACCTCGCATAGGCTTTCTCAGAGCATTACTTCTTAAAGTCTTAGCTTTGACACCAAATGCATTTTCAATCTCGTTATTTCTCAACGTTTCCTAAAATACGTTAACAAACAATTAACAAACTTCTAGCATTTCATCCAGCAAATTCGTTAACAATAAATAATTGATAAAAATGATTAATAAAAAAATGACTGCTTACCATTTTTTCTTTGCAGTTACAACAAACACATTCACATTCAAACAAATTGACATTTAAGATCCAATTCGAATATGGCGGTTGCCATTCGTAAATTAGTTTTAAAAGTTTGCAAAAATTCAGTTTTCCAATTGGATAATGCAAAATTTGCATAAGTGATTTTTGTTGCCACAAAAGAATAAGAAATTAGGAATTTCGTTTTACAACTTTAAAATTAAGTTTTGAAGACTGGCAATAATCTTATTAAAGGGATTAATTATTATTTGACGCAAATGATCGGAAAGTAACGGATTCGATACTTTACCGAATTTGAAATTTTGTGCTGAAAAAGTTTATGAACTTTAAAAGTCATGTTCATTTCGATATTACTCCACTGATGTGGCATGGTTTTTAGAAGAGATTGCCAGTTAGATACTTACCCTTCGAGAAGAAAACCACTGAGGACGGAAAAGGTGGCTGATCTTTATGTGTTTTCTATATGTTCTAACAGATATTTTGAGCCCCATGGAAACTAAATACCGAAAAAAATTTAAATTGTCCTTGCCAATATAAAATAACCAAAAAGTGAATGTTTTATCTCGTCTTTTTCATAATAATTTTTCTTTTGCTTTATTGTCCACATCTTAATGACTTGAATCAATGGAAAATGATTTCTCAAACCAAAGCTTTGGTCATTGTGTAAGAAATCCTTTTACTGACAAAAGCAACTTCGACAATACTTTTAATTTTGATTCTAACGAGTTGACGCCATTGAATCGTTATTACTTGATATGGGTGTTGCGTCACGAGCATACTCCACGAGAGGTAAGTTTCTCTGTTCGGAAGTGGCAACAGATGAAAAAGATAGAAGGTTGGTAACGGTTGTGTTTTGAACATATATGAATGTCGAAAGAGATAGTGTTTTAATGTTTGTGATGTGCTGTGCTGTTTGATTTAAATAAATGTTGTTAATGTTTCCTTCAATGTTGTCATCTAAAAACAAAACTTGCTCACATTCATTTTTAGAGTAAATCCTAATAGGAATAACAACATTTCCGGCGCCCTCCGGTGGGCCGTTTTGTTTTGAAGTTTGATAACGTAAGGTAAGAAAACTGAATTTCCATTTTGAAGTTATTTGTATAATTATATCTTGAACTTAGACAATATTATTGTTGAATGTACGTATTGATTTTACAAGATAGTAGTGATGGAAATTATTAAACGAAATAAAACAGCACAGCCTGCTTCATTTACTAAAGCATATACTAAGTTAGAGAATGTGTTGATGAATTAAAATTCTGACGCAGAAGAAATTGAAATGTGCTTATATTTGCTTAAGCAAGAATCGGACTCATTAGAGTTAACACATAATAATTATTTAGATGCTTTAACTGATGAAACAGAATTGAAAACCGAATTTAATATTGTCGAAGAATAAAGGCATTGAGAATAGAATTAAAGTCTAAACGAATATTAGAGAATATTAAGAGCAAACAAAATAACAACGAAAGTAGTAATTTTGGCAACAAATCTCACTTGACTGTGCGCGAGATTCCGTATAAAACGATTTCCGCATGACTT
Organism: Latrodectus hesperus; assembly: GCA_037975125.1. NCBI lineage: Eukaryota > Metazoa > Arthropoda > Arachnida > Araneae > Theridiidae > Latrodectus > Latrodectus hesperus. Next base: position 21,051,228 of record CM075857.1, read on the forward strand.
CCTGAAGATGAACTGTTTAAATTTGGCGGTTAAATAAAAAACTGGTTAACCTTTTGGAATCAATTTAGACAAGATTCTTTTAGTGCTTTGTATAGTAAACTTTCCACTCAACTTCGGGCTCTCAGTAGTTTAGGTGCGACTACTAATCAATGCGCTATAATATTATATCCGTTAGTTGAAAGTTCATTACCGACCCATATATTGCGATCATTTGAAAGACAAAGAAAAAGTATTGAGTCTGAAAAAAGTACTAAATCAACTCTTGATACTATAGTTTTGTTTCTGAAGAGCGAAGTGCATCAGAAGAAAAACTAAAATTAAGTATATCGGATATTTATTTCTATGAACGAGAACGCAAGTATTTGGCAGAAAGCCAACGTTCGCTTCCCTCTGCCACTGAGTTATTTATTTACGAATCAAACGAAATATGTGCGTTTTGTTTAAAAGATCAGGCATCTCGCTTTTGTAAAAAAGCGTTTTTCATCACTGTTAATAGCTCAGTTTTAACTCAATAAACACTCACTCAAGGACTGTATAAAAACACACACTTTATTTCTCCGACTCACAATGGCTACTGCCGGTTTCTCTTTCATGACTCAAAAGGGGCGCTGCGCTCGCAGGCGCCAACATTCCGCCCGGCGTTGACATGGTACATTCAACAATTTGAAATCTCAAGAAAAATATTAACACACTATATACAATATATAACACAATATAATACACACAATATAAAATATGAATACAATGATACACACTATTAATAATAAACTACACTAAATACATAATGATACACAGATATATTTGATAGAGTTCTCATTCCTTAAATAGGCAATGGTAAAATGCAAATTTTATTAATACTCCTTTTAAAAACCCCATTCTTCGTTTTAACTAAAACTACTCTCACCTTCTTATCCTTTCCTGGGAATGTTTGCATTATTCTGCCCAATGGCCAATTAAAAACCGGTACATTGTCCACCTTTAAAATCACCATAGTGCCAACTTGCACATTCTCTTTGGCGAACCTCTACTTTGATCTTTCTTGTATTGCACTTAAATAATTGTTAGACCAATGCTTCCAAAATGTATGCACTATCTTAGTTAATTTTTGCCATTGTTTTAATTTATTGTCATGTAAATTTAGGATGTTGGGTTCTGCAATTGCTGTGATAGGTCTGCCTATCAAAAAATGGCCAGGTGTCAAGACATCATAATCATTTAAGTCAGATGATAAGGGATGCAATGGGCGGGAATTAAGAATTGCCTCAATCTGATCAATTACAGTTAAGAATTCCTCATATGTTAGTTTTAAATTGCCAACTACACGTTTAAGATGGTATTTCGCGGATTTGACACCTGCCTCCCAAAGTCCACCATGATTTGGGGATCTAGGGTGAATGAAAGTCCACTCAACCTTTTCTTTGGACAAATAATTACTCAAGTTTTCATCTGGACTGCTAACTAATTTACTCAATTTCTTTAATTCGGAGTTACTGCCAACAAAATTAGTAGCGTTATCAGAAAATATGTGGGCACTTTTCCCTCTTCTGCTAAAAAATCTCTTAAGTGTAGCTACAAAGGCATCACTAGAGAGGTCTGTTACCATCTCTAAATGACAAGCTTTAGTCACAAAACAAATGAAAATACACACATAAATTTTGTTATACATTCCTTTTCTTTGATTGGGATATTTTATATAAAAAGGACCAAAAAATCTACCCCTACACAATGGAATGGAAAGTTTGGGGTTACTCTCTCTTCAGGTAAATGTCCCATGAGCTGTTGACAAGGTACTGGTTTTGCTTTAAAGCAAACAACACAATCGTGCACTAGTTTTCTACAAAGGTTACGTCCATTTAAAGGCCAAAACCTTCGTCTAATAAGAAACAATAACCCTTGTGGTCCAATATGTAAATAGTTCTTATGAAACATTTCAGCAATCATCACAGTCAATTTATGATTGGCAGGTAAAATTATAGGGAACCTTTTATCAAAGTTAAACTTACTGTTGGCTAGTCTTCCACCAACTCTTACAACACCCCTTTCATCTAAAAATGGGAAAAGATTTTTTAACTTACTCTCTACAGGCACATTACCATCCTTCTGAAGGCCTGTAATTTCCCTTTTAAAACACTCTTGTTGAACTAATTTTACTAAGACAAATTCAGCATCTTTAATTTCCTTACATTGCAGGGGGCCAGTTACCTTTGGCTGTGATTTGCAATTATTCAGGAACCTATAAAGAAAAGCTAAAACACGAACAAGTTTAGTATAATTGTTAGTAATACTAAGTAACTCCTCAGTTAAAGAATTAAAAGTCACTAGGAAAACAGGTCTCTTGAACCTTCGTTCACTCTTAACCAGTTCTGTATTAAAATGTTCTAAGTCCTCGTTAATTAGCTCTTCACAGTTGTTAAGCGTCTCTACTTCTTCGATGATAAGTAGTGGTCCATGCCACCACAAGGAATTATTTCTCAGTTGTGCTGGATTGCAGCCACGAGAAACGATGTCTGCAGGATTTCGCTCCGATGATATATGCCTCCATTGTGAGACATCTGTCAGAACTTGTATTTTAGCCACTCTGGTAGCGACAAAGGTTTTCAATTCTGCTGGAGACTTCTGAATCCAGGACAAAACAATTTTGCTGTCCGAAAAATACCAATTTTGATCTATCTTAAGTTCTAGGGAAGTGCTAATCTTTTTCATCAATTTAGATAGCAATACACCTGCACACAGTTCAAGTCGTGGAATCGAAAGTGTTTTGATTGGTGCAACTCTTCCTTTGCTGCACACTAGATGTGAAGTTAATTCACCACTCGCTGATTCGCATCTTAGATAGACTGCTGCACCGTAATAGTCCTCTGATGCATCCGAGAATCCAAAGAGTTCAATTTTTACAACATTTTCTGGTAGCATACATCGATTTATTTTAATACAGTTAATGTCACACAACCCATCAAAAAACTGTAACCATTCTTGTACGACATCTGATGGCAGTCTTTCATCCCAGTCTATTGATAACCTCCACAGACGTTGCATAAAAACCTTAGCCTTTGTAAGTACAGGTCCTATCAAACCAAGTGGGTCAAAAATGCGGGCAATTATGGACAAAATTTCTCTCTTTGTAACCATAGAAGCATCTTTTTTGGGCATATTGTAGGAAAGCTCATCACTCTTGGCCTTCCATAGCAACCCTAATGTTTTTGTTTGATCAAAGCTATAGTCATTTGAATCTTCAGAAAATTCTCTTAACTCTGGACAGTTACTTTGCCATTTATGTAGTTCCATACCACAAGTTTTAAATATTTGAGTTAATTCTTGCTTTAGACACTTTACACTTTCTAAATTTGACCCTCCACTCAATATGTCATCCATGTACATATCCTTCTGTATTACTTGAGAAGCCAATGGAAATTTCAGTTGTTCATCAGTACCTAACTGTTGAAGACATCTCTGAGCCAAATATGGAGCACTAGTGGTTCCATACGTCACTGTGCATAATTGATACGTTTTAATATTCGCTTCCTTACTATCTTTCCATACAATTCTTTGCAAGTCTCTTTGTGCAGGATCAATCCAAATCATTCTATACATTTTTTGAATGTCGGTAGTAAAAGCAAAAAGATGTTTTCTAAACCTCAATAATATAGCAAATAAATCATCTTGAATTATACCACCATTTAGCTGTATGGAATTTAATGACTCACCAGTTGAAGTAATTTGTGAAGCGTTGAACACAACTCTACATTTCGTACTCGTTTTCTGTGGTCTATAAACTGCATGATGAGGTACATAGTAGACCACTTCAGGTTCTTGCGTCATAGAAACTTCTTGCATATGATTCAAGCACTCATATTCACTCATAAATTGACGATATAATGACAGAAGTTCTGGATTCCCTTCTAACTTATTCCACAAGGCATTTAATCTTTTGACTGCAATCTCTCTAGACTCTCCCAATAATTTCGGATCTTTTTTAAATGGCATCTATACTACAAATTTTCCCGATTTATCCCTTTTATGAGTTTTTATAAAATGATTATTAGCTTCAATTCTCTCTGCAGTTTCATATTTCTGTGTTTTTTAATTTGTTCTATTTCCCAGAAATTCCGCATAATTTTATTTAAGTCGGCACCTTCGTTTATAAGCCCACACTGTACTTTAGTCTCAGTTTCTATTGGTACACTACCTCTCACTACAAATCCGAATACCGTGTTTTGTAAAATTAAATTAGTATTAGTAGGGTAAATTCTATCAGGTTTTAATAGTCCATAAAAATTCTCTGCTCCCAGAATTAAATCGATTGGACCTGGAACATTAAATCCCGAATCCGCTAACTTAATGTTTTTTAATTCCGGAACGCAAATATCAATTTGCCTTAAAGGGGTCATATTTGTAACACTGGGAACAACTAAAAATTCTAAATCTAATTTGAAATTTCTTATATCATTAACAATCGTAGCATTAACTTTAGATTTAATTGTCATAGACATTCCATTTAAACCTGCAACTCCAATATTTATTTTTCCTTTCTTAAATTAAGCTTGTCAGCGCAACTCTTACTCAAAAAATTAGCGCTGGCTCCAACGTCTAATAAACCACGAACGCGTAAAACATTTCCCAAGTCTTCGGTTAAAAAACAAATAAAAGTGCTAAGTAGTATAGACTTCGAATTTGCTGACGAAGTATAACTAGTCGCCGCTAAGCAATTTTGATCCTGACCACTTGACTCTTGTTTATTGCCAGTAGGAACGAATTCTAAAGCTGTGGGGGAGGGGAAGGAACTCACTTTCGCATTGAGAGTATTTACATTCTCATTCTTAATAGGCGCCGAAAAACGTTCTTGTTTTTGCTCTGACTGAAAGTGAAGTGTGGCATGATGAAGCCGCCTACAGATATTGCACGAATGTTTTGATTTACAAGTCGTTACTCTATGATTATTCCCCAAGCAATTAAAACAGAAGTTATTTGATTTTACAAACTCAATACGCTCATTTATTGACATGTTTTTATAATTAGGGCATTTATGTATGGGGTGATTCTCATTACATGATAAAACACACTTATTATTTTTAACTTCCGAAAGGAAAACTCTCGACGTGTATTTTGACTCGGACAATTTATTAAACTTTGAGTTTTCCACCAAAGTCTTATCTCGGGAAGTAAAATATAAATCAATTTCTTTCCCTAATTCAGCGGACTTAAACCATGTGTCAGCCTGCCTCATATTAATATGACACGTAATTTCTCCATCTAAGGTCTGAAGTATTTTATCCGACACAATTAAATTTTTGAGAGTTTTGAAATCTGTTACCTTCCTCAATTGTAAATAATATTCCCAGCTCGTTGTTAATCGCGATGCAAATTGTACGTATGTTTCATTTGGTTGGCGGTGGGCTTTCCTAAAATGTTCTAAACATGATTGAGGGGTAGGCTCAAATTCTCGAAGTACTATTGTTTTTACTTTAGAATACTCATTTAACTCGTCATCCTTTATATAAGTTATCACATTAGTCGCCTTTTCCCCTAGCAAATTTAACAAAATCTCCGCTTTGTATTTATCAGGGACGTTTTTTGAAATAAAGGCCCTTTCTAAAGATGCAAAAAAATAACTCCAACCCTCAGGTCTACTAGGAGTTTTAATAGTTAAAGTACGGACACTTTTTATGAGAGAGTCTAAAGATTCAGTCTGATTATTTTCAACATTTTCACCTTCTGAATTTGACTTAGATTCCGCTTTCACGCGAGCAATTTCTAATTCCATTTTCGTTCTTTCAAGTTTAAGTTTTTCTAATTCTAATTGTTGAAGCTCTTCAGATTTTCTCTGTTCGAGCTTAATTTTCTCTAACTCTAGTTGCCGCAACTCATCGGACTTTCGCTCTTCAATTATCGTATTTGCTAATTCTACAACGGAATCTTTCTCTGTCACGTACTTCTGGTTTTGTTTTATAATCCTGCTTAATTCTGAAACAGTCATTTTCTCATTGACATCTTCTCCTAACTCAATAGCAATTAATATCAAATCCTCTTTTTTTACGCCTTTAAACATTTTGGATAGTTATTAATACTTCAATATATATAAAGATCTATTCTCAGAACAAGAAAATTACTCAGTCACATACCTCTATTACGTTGACGATACTCAGCAGAGGCGTAAATTATCACTCATAGCCATTATATAGATCCATAGGTTGCTTATTTTCTCCGGTGAGACTATGACCAATGTTAATAGCTCAGTTTTAACTCAATAAACACTCACTCAAGGACTGTATAAAAACACACACTTTATTTCTCCGACTCACAATGGCTACTGCCGGTTTCTCTTTCATGACTCAAAAGGGGCGCTGCGCTCGCGAGGCGCCAACAATCACATTGGAAGAAAATATCACCACAATAAGAAGGAAAGGATTGTGCCGGGTCTGCTTGGATAAAGGTCATGTTGCTTTTAAATGCCAATCTCAAATAACGTGTCAATTTTGTTCGAAAAGACATTTGAAGTTCATGTGTCCAAATATGGCATGCAATTAATCTGATTCTCCCAAACAAGGAATGAATGACAGAAATATTAATGAGAAAACAGTTTATTCTTTACATTCTCGTGCAACGAATGAAGTTTTATTATAAACTCTTGTTGTAAATGTACATGGCAACAAGAAAGAGCGTAAAGCTAGAGCTATTATCGATACAGGATCACAAAAATCATTTATTTTGAGATCTACTGCTGAAGAGTTGGATTTTAATTTGCCAAGAGAAAAGGAATTTGGTCATTCCTTATTTGATAGAATGAAAACAAGGATATATAAAAATAACTGTTATAAAATTTACTTGAATAGTCTTGATGGTAACTATACTTGTAAATTAGATGCTTTAGATCATGATGTCATTTGTAATGACATTTCTTGTGTAAAAAATGGCTCTTGGATGCATGAATTGAAAACTAAAAGAATATTCTTAACAGATATTCAAGAAAATGCAGGACCCATTGAACTACTTTTGGGTGCAGACGTTGCCGGTAAATTAGTTACTGGTAGACGAGAAGAGTTAGAGACTGGCTTAGTTGCATTAGAAACCAAGTTAGGTTGGACTTTGAGGGGTAAAGTACCTCGATATACCGACGAAAGTGATGGAAAAATGAATATTGTTACTATGTTCTCTCAAGCAGATATTCCTGTTATTTCACTGTGGGATCTGGAACTACTTGGTATACGGGTGAGCAAAAATCAAGAGAGGAAGCGGAAACAGCTGTTATGCTTCACTTTCAAGAAACAGTTCGACAAAAGGAATATGGAAGATACGCGGTCCATATGCCTTGGAAAGTGTATCATGCGTTTCTAACTGACAATTATGAGTTGTGCTTGAAAAGACTTGAATTTACTACCAGGAAATTGTAAAAGTATCATGAAGTCTTTACAGAATGGTTAGAAGAAGGAGTTACTGAGGAAGTTCCTAGCAAAGAGTTACCAGCTGATGCCCATTACCTTCCTCATGGGCCCGTCATCAAAGAAACATCCGCAACATCTTCAGTGAAGATAAGACCGGTTTTTGATGCCTCTGCTAAGATCCATAACCATCCATCATTAAATGACTGTTTGCAGACTGGAAATAATTTAATTGAAACAATTCCTTCTATTTTGGCGAGATTTAGATTGAAACCAATTGGTGTAATTTCAGACATCAGAAGGGCTTTTCTACAAATATCCTTTACATGAGAAAGATCGTAATTTCGTACGATATTTTTGGTATGACAATGAGAGTGATATCTGAACTTTTCATAATATTCGAGTTGTCTTTGGCATCACCAGTAGCCCTTTTCTGTTAATGGCGGTTATTAATTACCATTTATCAAAATAATCAGTGAAAGAACGGTATTCTGATGAATTTCTTAAAAAAATGCTAGATAGTTTTTATGTCGATAATTGTGTAACTAGTGTACAAAATAATGCCGAACTAGAAACATTCATCGAATCTGCTACTAATGTAATGACAGAAGGAATGTTTGATCTCAGAGGATGGGAAAGTTCTGTCATTACTGCATCTTCAGAAAGTTCAACAACACCAGTATTAGGATTGATTTGGAACAAAAATTTAGATACCTTCCCAGCAAACACAAACTGCCGGCAAAAATCCGGGCCGGTGCTGGCCAAGTCGGTTTTCTGTTGGCCACGGCCAGCCTCTCATGGTTGTTTGATGGCCCGGCTCCGGCCATTACGGCCACGGATGAGTGCTGGCCAAAACAAACCAGGCCGGCGCTGGATGATAAGTAGTGGGCCAACAGATTCTGGCCATTGTTGGCCCTGAAGCTGCTGGCCAGCAAAATTCAGACAATTAGTTGTAGCGCTATTTTTTATTTTATCAGCAAAGACTATTTTTGCCAAATAAGAGTTTTTTTGTGATGTTAATTAATTTTCAGATAATTTCTTACTTTTTAAACCCTTTAAAAACAATTTTTCAGAAAGAAATTTAATTTTCACATTTATTGTGTATACCGCGTGACAGTATGACGTCAGATAGGGCGAATATTAGAAACAGACTCAGAATCTTTGAAATTTGATGAAAACGAAAAGATAACTAAAAGGAAAATACTTTCACTGATTTGTCGAGTATTTGACCCCATAGGTTTCCTTGCACCTGTTATGATTCAACCTAAACTTTTACTGCAAGCCACTTGGAAAACCAAAGAATCATGGGTTTAGGAAGTGAACGATGAAATAAAGAAGACATTTTTAAAATGGATTAAGCAATTGAAATACTTAAAAAATATAAAAATACCAAGATGGATAGGTGTGATGGAGGAATCCAAATTAAGCATTCATACTCTTGTCGATGCCAGTAAGACAGCTTATGCGACATGCATTTTCTTAAGAAGTGAATCTTGTGCGGGTTTAGTGACTGTTAAATTACTTCAAGCCAGATCACGAATATCTCCTATGAAGACTATTACTATACCACGTCTTGAATTAATGGCCGCTATCATCGGCTTAAGGCTATTTAATTCTGTGAAGCAAGCTCTGAAACTTCCTAATATCGAGATTTACTTTTGGACCGAATCTTCCACAGTTCTAACGTGGATAACTAGTCGAGAACAGTGGTCGGTATTCGTATCCAATAGAATAAGCGAGATTAGAAAATTGACATCTTCTGAAGACTGGTACCATATTTCAACTGATCAGAATACAGCAGACTATTTATAGCAAGGTTGTGGGCCTAAGCAAATTCAGAAATGCAAGTGGCGGCAAGGGCCAGCTTGGTTACACAATTCCAAAGAACAGTGCACGAAGTCATTTGTAAATGTTAACGAAAAAGAAGTAGAGATAGAGAAAAGAAAGTCAGTCATCTCTGCTAATTACACAGAACTAAAGCCAATTTCATTGCAGTTAGCCAGAAGATTTTCTAGATTTTCAAAGATGATTAGGGCTTTGGCTTGGGTACTGCGTTTACAACCAAAGGCTAAAATCTTAAAAAAATTTAAGGAATTTAAAACTGAAGAATTGTTAAATGCACAAAAGATTATTTTCCGTTTAGTACAGAAGAAATGTTTCTCTGATGAAGAAACAAGAAAAAATTTGAAAGGTCTTCAAGTATTTGAAGATGAAGAAGGAATTTTACGATTGAAGTCCAGACTGATAAATGAGGAAGAATCGAAAGATTTTATTTCTCCAGTGATTCTATCATCGAAACACCTGGCAGTGAGAAGATTTATTGCTCAAAAACATTTTACTAGCAAACACGCTGGGACATTAACTTTTTTGACTATTTTGCGTGAAAGATTTTGGACAGTAAAAAGAAATAAGATAGTCCGGAGTGTTATCAAAGAATGCGTAACATGTAAACGACAGAAAGTGAAACATCTTGAGGTACCTTTTCCAACTCTTCCAAAAGACAGAATAGAATTAGCAGCTGCTTTTCAAGTATCAGGTGTGGACTTAGCTGGACCTTTATTGACTAAGTCTAAACAAAAATTGTGGATAGTGCTCTTTACTTGTGCTGTATATAGAGTTGTTCATCTAGAACTAATATCTTCACTCAGTACAATTGACTTCATCCAAGCGATGCGTAGGTTCATTGCCAGAAGAGGACGAATTTCCTCTCAGACAATGGCACTAACTTTACTGGGTTAAACAAAGCTTTGAAACAATTAAATTGGACCGCAATTGAAAGTGAATTTAGAGTCAATGAAATTCGTCGGAAGTTTAACCCACCCTCCTCTCCATGGTGGGGAATTTTCTGGGAACGCTTGATTGGAATTTTAAAATATCTTTTAGGAAAAAAAATCTTGGGCGCTCCTGTTTGTCTTACGAGGAATTACAGACTCTCATTTGTCAATGTGAATCTGTCCTGAATAGTAGAGCCTTGACTTACATATCAGAGGAACAAGAGCTGATGACCTTGACCCTCTCAATGTTTCTTCAGGGTATTTCATTAACTGATGTTCCCGATTTGGATCATATTATTCTGTGAAGCATGAAAATGATGGGGTCAGAGATATGTGGTTACGTGAAATGCAAAATACGGAAAACCCATGCATTTTATTTTATAAAACCCAAGGAGACACTTGTACACAATATTCATTTCTAAAAGAAAATGATTTTGTTTTGATTCTTATGACAAGCACAAGGAGAGATACTGAAAAAACTTAGTTCCGACTGCATATGTATTGATGGTACACATGGGGTAAATTGATATGTATTTGAACTTATAATCTTATTAACAATTGATGATTTGCGCCAAGGATTCCCATGTGCTTTTTTATAAACATAAATACATTCCATACAATAACAGAGGCAGCAATAAATTACTTAAAGAAGACGCTGACATCATAGAATTTTCAGATTATTTTGAAACATTATTTACAAAATACTTGCAGCTGGGCATACTGTTATAGACTTCACAGTGGCATTAATACAAACATGCACATAGGATGAATGCACCGAACACTAAAATATATTTATCTTCATGGGACAAATGTAAAAAGATTAGACAAAGCTATTCATGTTATGAGATTCGTACGAGATAAAATGAACGATCGTTTAACTATAGCAAATGAAGGTAAATTGACCAGTAAGATACGAGATTTAAGAATCAGACATAAAACAAGTGAAACACTATCTTTACAAATAATTGAGAATGAGAATGGGTGGCCTGTTTTATCAACAGAAATATACAACAAGAATGAAAATAATAACACTTGTACTTGTCTCATACAATGCACAGAATGTAATATATGCATTCACAAATATATATGTAGTTGCATTACTTCTTCAATAGATGGAATGTGTGCAAACATACATTATATATATTTACATCAGCATATTAAAAATGCATGAAACTGCTACAGTATCTAATGAATCTCCTCTAATTATAAATGATGATGAAAATGAATTTATTTTAAATGAAGTAGCCCCAAAAAAATCACAGACCCTCTCAGTTGAACACAGAAAAAATGAAATAAAACAAAAGTTTTTAGAATGAATTGATTCAGTAAAATCAGACAAACAGTGTGATGTGTTAGATAGAATTTTAAAATCAACACCACCACAACTAGAAGCTGCCGATATGCTAAGTGCATCACACAAATACATTTTCCAACAACTAATAAAGATATTCAATTTAATAAAAATATAACACCCCAAAGATACTCAAATGCAAAAAATAAAAGAAAACTAACCAAAATTTCTGCAACAACTTCACAGAATGAAGACAATGCACACAATTTTAAACATTATAATAGATCATAAAAATTCCACCCACAGTCCCATGCAATAATTTTAATATACAAAACATTTAATCTTATTCACTATTTGTTATTCATCTTATCAAGTTAAAAATTCTTAATAAGACATTTTATAAAAACAAGTATGAGAATATAAAATAATATATTTAAAAAAGCTCAATAAATTAAGAGTAAAAGTGACTTTTAGTAAAAATAACTTATTTTAATTAATTAATAAAAGCATTTTACAGTATTTAAAAATTTTTATCAAATGAAGAAATACATATTTTTACTTGAAACTTCTGAGACTCATTTTATCATTAAAAGTAAGAGACTAGAGTGATAAAAATCCCTTTTTTGTATTCATTTTTACAATTATTCCTTTCCTTTATATTTTAAGATCACATTTTTAAATGAATATTCTAAAGTGACTTGAATCTGTATTTCGGATGATTACTATTTTATTATGGGCTTATGTTTTAAAAATTTACAAGAATATGAGAATTTTTTAAAGACAATCTTAAATTCTGCATTATATACAGTGAAAACATAAAACAAATAACATCCAAAAGAAAATTGTTTCTTTTAAACATAATTTGCACAGTCATGGGAAATTTTTTTATGACAAAGCTGAGTATTTTTTGCATCAAAATTTCACAACATCTGAGACTTCAAACAAGTTTTTAACTTTTATATTAGACATATTTGAAAGCATTTTGTTTGTTTTTATTTAAAATTTTTACACATGAATTCATTTGTACAGTTATTTTTAAATCCATATCTACTGTGATTTGATATAAATTAAAAGTTTAAATTCTTACAAATCTAGAAAAATCATGAAATGTATTAGATCTACTAACTTTATTTTTAAACAACATTCCTGTGTGATCTTATAAAGACCCACATTTTTACATATGAAAGAATATTTTTAAATATACACTGTTTTATAAATATTAAATTAGGTAATTCAAGGTAAAGTGGATTATTTTTGTCATTAAAAGTGTTCAGTGGGAACTGAAATATTTTTTGCATTGGAATTTCAATAAAAATAACTCATAAGTTTAAATATGTATATGAATATATATATATATATATATATATATATATATATATATATATATATATATATATATATATATATATATATATATATATATATATATATTATATATATATATATATATATATATATATTTACCTGTTGAACAGTGCAACCAGAAATTATATTTATTATATTGTTATCAATGGAACTGTATAAATGTACATTCTAAAAAAATGTTTGGAGACATGTGCCTTAAACTGGAAATAATATTTTTTTCTAATGTCTTAACACATAACAGTATCCTTATTTGCTGATGAAAAATTATTTTAGATTACACACAAAAGACATTAAATTTACTGCTTGTAAAAAAGTGGAATCATTTATTTTTATTGTTATTACAGTAAAAATGTTAACAAGAACTGATTCATAAGTTTTAGATTTATATCTGTACAATCTTACAATGAATTATAAAACATACATCTAACAAATCTAAAAAAAATTTATGAAATATATTACTAACTTGTTTTAAATATATAAATGTGATTTTCTAAAGAGAATATGTCTTATATAAAGGAATATATCATTTTTAAATATGCACTATGTTTTATAAATTAAAAATATTAAATAGAATAATTCACAATAAAGTGAGTTGTTTTAGTTGTTAAAAATATTCAATGGGAAGTGAGACATTTTTTCCATTGGAATTTCAATAAAAATAATTCTAAAGTTTAAATATGCTATGGATTTCATAGGTAAAACATTCACTGAAAATTAAAATTGTCTGAACTAGGAGCTTTCAAGTAAAGTTACTCATATGCATGATACTTGCACTAAAATATCATTTCCCTGGATATTGACCAAATGATACTAATTTGCTCGTTGATTGGCAAATTTGTGTTATTCTGACAAATGACTTTAAATTACATGAATAACAAATGCTGACACAAAAAATTTATATTTTTATCAGCTGATCAATCTTATTCAACAAAAACATCCTTTTCTGTCCAGGACAAATATTACTTGTTTCCACCATAATAACGATTGAGAGACAAAATTATAATTTTACTTAAAGTGTTTTGGTTGAGGTATAAAATGTACACTTATAATATTAGTTAAATCATTTATATTCAAATAAATTATTTATAGTCTTTACCTAAATAACAAAAGCAGTATCTTAGTTAAAATAGTCTTTTGAAAATATTGATAATTCAACGAGAAAAAAATCATAGAATGAAATAAAATGTAAGAATGAAATTAATTTTCTACTGAATTGCTTCAAGTTAAATAATGAAGAGTTTGACATTAAATTTACCTTTTTATTCATTTTTTAAATTTATAATTAATTCTGGCATACATTCCCAATATTAAAATTGCTATACATGGAGTACAAATGGAACCAAATATATATTTTAAAATAAATATTAGACACATTTGCATCTAAAAGTTACATATTTAGTAACTATATGCAGAGTATTTTGCTTATAATTTTTAATCATCATTTAGCTTGGCAAATTGCAAATTTTGTGTTCAATTCTGATATTTTATAATATGGAAATGAGTTTATAATTTTTCTTTTTATTAAATAAAAAAATATATTTTTGATGAAAAAATCTTGAATTATCTTTTTTATATTAGATATAAATTTTATCATGTAAATTTAAACATTTTTCTAACAGTTATGAAGCATATACATTAATTAGAATAGTAAACTATTCCTTTTTATGTAATTGTAATAAAAATGGAGATCGTTCGGTGAAATGCACAGCAAAAAGTTTGCTATTCAAATAGCTTTAAAAAAGAGGATCGCCAAATCAGTCTTTTATAATTTATTTCAAAAATCACCATTATATAATAACTAAAACATTCAACTGCAATCATATCAATAATAAGTAGAAAAAATATAAAAAATCTCTTATTGATCAGTATAAGTTATCAATTACAGTTGGATATCTCATAAATGTATATTTATTAATGATTTAAAATTTTCCACTTAGTTTATAATTTACTGAAACACAGATGTATAATATGCAGTTTCCCAATGCAATGATACAACAAAACCCGTACTAGAATGTTGAATGCAAGCATCTAAACGTCATGTACAGATGAATAGGGCGACCTGGTTAGTTAGGACGACATTCTCATTATTGGAAGTCATTGAGTGTGAACCGAGTCACGAAGACTCCTTTCCGTCTGTTTCCACCTATCTGGCAGAGCTAAGCTCTGGGTTGGGCTCAAGGAAACATGCCTATGCAGCAACAGGTGCTGAGTGTCAGTTTGCGGGTAGTTATATAACTCTGCAATTGACCGGTCAAAATAGGTTGAGGATGACGCTCTAACCTTCATCTACTGAGATCCCATACATAGTTGATTGATAATAAATCTGGTGATCTAGCAAGCCAAGAAAACATGGTGACACTCTGTATAATATGAGAAGTTCCAACAATGATATAAGGGTAAGCATTATCCTGCTGGGAAACACCATGCAGTGTTCTGTTTATGATTAGAAGCACCATAGAGGGAATCCATTGACTATACGCACTAGATTTGACTCAGTGACGTATACATTTGCAGTTAGAATGCGCGGGATAATCAGGAAAATGCTCCTATGTCATAAGAAGTTGGTTTAACTGGCCATAACTCAAAATTTCCGCCCTAGTGTCTAGGTCCGGACAGAATGATTTAATTGAAGCGCTTTGTTCTGCGATGGCGGCTGTATCAGGTGTCACACTAGGGGATGGGTCTGAACAATGGCTGCCACTTGAGCATAGGATATTTCCTGCCTGACAAAGTTTGTTTTAATTTTTTGTGCTTGTTTGATTTTAGGGAAATTTGGGCATCCTCTGTAAGTGGCAGGGTGATTACCCTGGCAGTTACAGCATACAGGTTTCTCTACTTTTTTTCCCTTTGGGCATTCTCTAGTATTGTGCTTTTCAGCGCATTTAACACATCTAGGCGCCACATTGGCTAGAGTGATGGAACCTTTGATAATTAAAGTATTGTAAAATTGTTTTTGGGCCTCTATAGTGCTCTATTTTAATTCCAGAAATGTGGCATAAGGTCTCCATATTCTAGAGATTTTTAATATCAAAGCTATCATATAATTGGACGAGAAAAAGGGGGAGGGGCTTATTGGTTCGCCGGCTCGTCATCCGACTAATTTTGTGGATTTTATATCCTAATTTTTCCAAGTCATATGTAATTTCTTCGCATTTAGTTGACATGGGTAAATTTCTAATAACGAATTTTTTGGGCTTTTCATTTTTCCCTCTTAACAGTATGTACTCATACTTGTGAGTTTCTAGGAATCTAGTAATTTCCCAGTGTTCTTCAGGGTTTTTGGGTATTAACTTGAGGTTTTCTCCTGAATTTTTTGCCTCAATATTTTTTTAGGTCATTTTTTATTTTCTCCATAAAGTTGCAGTGGCTTTCACCTATCGAACAATAATTGGAGGTGTTTTAGCGGGCGCTCGTCCATATTCTCAGGGTTCTCCTCCGCTGGGTGGAGCCTTTTAAAAGTATTTGAGGTAGTTACGGGGGTCGTAATGACGCTCTCAGTCGTAGCTTTCGCCGTTTTTCTGGGGAAGACAAAAGCATCCTCACCTTCCATTATTCTTTTTTATTAGCTTTCTTTTTAGTTTTCTTATTTACGGCAACATTAGCTCGTTTTTATCTCCTTATTATCTACTATCATTTCCCTATCAGGAAGGGGGTAGTAGGGGCGGCCATATCAGAATCAAGACTATAGTTACCTGCACTAGTTGTCTTTTCAGTTTCTCTGAAGGCGTTAGCTTCACGCATTTCTTGCGCTTCTCGCAAGGCGATTTGCTGATCAATTTCAGCAAGAGCTATCTGTTGATAGTTATTTCCACCGTCAGCGGTGAGCTGAGCTCTTACATTTCGTTATTGGTGATAACCTGACCTAGCCACTTTATTACGATTCTCATTGGTTTAAAATATCCATGACATCAGATAATGTTTCATCCACGTCACATGGTATTGAAACGGCGTCATAAATCAAATTTGTCTACGAATTGGTCGCCTGGCTTCCAATTGCATTTTTCGAAAGACAGGAAACAAGGCGAAGTTTACCATCGAATGTCTGAGAATAGTGTAGAATTACATTTTATTAATGAAACGATTTAGGTTAATTAATGAAACAAAACCAAAGCATCGGTTTGAGAAGCCGTTTTCCATTGATTCAAGAACAGAAAAAGCCAAAAAAAAAAAAAAAAAAAAAAAAAAAAAAAAAAAATACAAAGACGAGAAAAAAATTAGAATCCATTAATTTGTTTCAAAAAAGAAATTGTTGCGTCAATTTTCTCTTTAGGACTCGTTGACAAATCTAAGATTCAAGAGAAAGAAAGAGCTCCAATACCAAGTTTTTCTCTTAAGGAATTTCTTGCTTGATCATATAGAGGACACGATAGCATTATGTGATCCATGGTTTCTCCTTCTCTATATGACCATTTATCCGTCGAAGAAAGTCTGAATTTATGTAATTTAGCATTTGTCGGAAAAGATCTAGTTCTAACTCTAGCTAGCCACACTTCTTCAAGGCGAGAATTAATATAATTGCGGTGAATTTTCGTGATAGAAGAGATGTGCGAAAAGTTAGAGCCATATTTACTATTTTTCCATTCGTTGTTATTATAATTGATAAAAAGGTTTCTTATATTATGGATAAGGTCTTCAAGTGAAATCGAGTGCAGAATATAACTTTTATTAATTTCCGATTTTGCAAGAGCATCTACTTTTTCGTTCCCAGCATTGGAATTGGTGTCCAGCGAGGAAGACCTGTGGCAATTCTAAGAACTGAGTGATATATCGGATCCAAGATCTTTAGGTCTGATAAGCTCGCAGATGTAAATATATGAAATCAATAATCGAGGCTACTTGTAATGAAGGACTGAACAATTTGAAGTAAGTGATTAGTTTTTGCTCCCCATCTATTACCTGCAATAGCTTTTAAAACATTGATTTTCTTCTGGATGGATTTTTTTTCATTTGAAAATTATACTTAAAAGGTTAAATTATTATACTAATAACTAAATAATGTTAAGTTATTAGTAATATAGAGGCCCAGAATTTTTATGTGCTTAGACCAAGAGATAGGTAATTGGTTAATAGTTAGTTCAAAATTTACAGGAGATTTTTTGGAAGAGAAATCAATGACTGAACATTTTGAGGAATCAATTTTTAGTTTCCATTCTTTGCACCATTGTTCAAGTTTTATGATTGCAGTCTGTGCATTTTTTGCTGTAGACTTTCTTGTGATGAATGAGCAGCCAAAAGGATTATGTCATCAGCATAAATAAAATACTTAATGTCAGGAGAGAGAACTTCGTAAATATCTGACATATAAATCATGAAAAGAAAGGGAGGAAGAACACTGCCTTGAGGAACACCTCTATTAGAGAAAGTCGATTGAGATAAAGTTGCATGCCATTTCACTTTAAAACTTCTATCCGATATAGAATCCAATATCCAATGAGCAGCATTTCCTCTGATATCAAATTAGAGGAGCTTATAAATAAGACCGTCTGGCCACACAGAATCGTAAGCTTGAGATATGTCTACAGTTGCGCATATGATATATTTTCTCTGTGAGCGTAAAGCAATAATATGATGATGAAGTATAGAAAGAACACTATCGCAACCCCTATGAGGCATAAATCCATGATGATTTGGATGAAAATATTTGGAAAGGGAGATGATTTATTAGACGACTTAATATCATGCGTTTCATGACCTTACATTGAACACTTGTAAGAGATATTGGGCGATAGGAATTTACTGAAGTAGTATCTTTCCCAGGTTTTATTATAGAAATTATGATGAAATTTTTCCAAGACGGGGGAACAATACCGCTTAACCAAGAGTTATTTATGAGTGACAAAAGGGATCGTAAAGCTATGTTTGATAGACCCTTCAAAATTTTAGCTGATATTAAATCAGGACCAGCTAAAGTATTTTTGCATTTAGAAATCGCCAATTGGAGCTCTGAGAGGGAGAATGCAGAGTTATATTATAAATCAAAGTTTGAACTTAAATCGTGAGGTAGTACTTCAGTTTCAGATTGACGAGAATAAAATTTGGCAAATAAGTTAGCCTGAACAACAGGGTCCGAAATAATTGAAGTTTCGCTAGAAATTAATAGATGATGAGTTGGTGAGTTAGTAGATCTATTTTTAAGTCTTTTAAGAATAGAATAAATGTCTTTAGATATACCAACATTTGTTATAGTTTTATCCCAGAAATTTCTGGAAAAGGTTAGAAGAAGCTGATAAGTTTTTCAGAAATTAGTTTTTACTGTATTCACAGAGTCTGATTAAGAGAACTTTTCGCTTTCCTCCAAAGTTTTCTTTTTTGACCCAAAAGATAACAACATTCCGATGTCCACCACGGAGGATATGACTTTAACGGAAAGATTTGTTTTTTCCTAAATTTATCAAGATAGTTTTTGCATAAAATTTGGAATTGATCTACAGAAACTAGTCCGTTATTAGCAATTTGAGTGTTAATTGAATTGAAAAAGCCAGTCCATAAAATTCTATAGCGGGAAGTACCTTTCGAATAATCGTTATTGTAGATTTTGACACTTGTTTGAACCGGGACAAGGTCACTACCATAACTATCTGAACTGAATGAGAAATTACAATAAGGAAAAATATCAGGAGTTACAAAGTTATAATCGATATGGGATGGTCTATGGTGGAGTCCGAAATGAGTAGGCTGAGAGGTATTTAAAAGACAAATGTTGCTATCCAGTATCCAATCGAGGAATTCTGAAGATTCTGGAGAGTTTGAATAACTACCAAGTGCCGAATGAAGGGAGGATGAATATTTGATAAGATGCTATGGAACAAAGAACTTGAAAATTTACCGTGTGGGACGTATACATTTATTAAAGTAAGAGATGATTTGGATATAGTAATTTTTATAGCTAATATTTCTGTATCGTTATCTTCTGAGCGGGATATATTTAAAACCTGTACACGTAGAGATTTATCAACAGTAAAATGAATTCCTCCACCACGGCCCTTTCTTGCCTTTCTAATCTAATTTTTGTTTTATTACAAATTTGAAATACGTCCGATTTTTTAAGAAACGTTTCTTGAATTGCTAGGACATCGGAAGATTGAAAGTACGGAAGTTTTACATACGGGCGCTTAGATAGAACGCTTCTTGCATTCCAAGAAATTAAATTGAACATTAAATAAAACGAAAAGCCTGAACAGTTATGAAAAATCAAAAAAAGTGCGCTCGTAGTAAAAGAATATTTTTTAAAAAAATTATGAATGTTTTTTACGCCTTCTTCCTGGCTCAATTCTTTCTTCAATGTTAGGTTCTGCATATTTAATATTTGGTTGAGGAGACTTCATAATAGGTTGTTCGGGAGATATAATTTGCTGATTCACAGAATTTTTTAGACTTATTTTTCTTGACTGGATAGTTCTTGCACGACTCTTTCTTGGAGGAGATCTTGAAACTGATCTAGCTGGATTCGAACATGTTCGCATACATTCTTTCATGAATGAGAACATTTGTTGGACCATTTGATCTTGTCTAGCCTGTATAGCAAGTAATTTTGCTTAAAATATAGAAGTCATCTTAGTCACTGCTTTTTTTAACAATATCAGTTATTTCATTTTGATTGGGCACGAAAGGAAGATGACTTTTTTCTTGTGATTCTTTACAAGTTGAATTATTTCTTGCTTTAAATTGTAAGGTTTTTTTGGAATAGATGCTGTACCATCAGTGGGAGAGAGGAAAATGAAGAACTTAGTAATACCATTTTCCGCAGCTAACTGGATTAGTTGTGGAATAGAATCTTCAAAAGTCAATAATCTTGTGTTTCTTTTTGGAATGCGCAAATCGCAATCCGTGTAAATCATTTCAGTCTCTGCTTCAGTCATTTTAAATCCATAATAATGAAAGAAAAAAATAAATTAAAAATTTAAATAGTAAAAAAAAAAGAAAAATACTCAATCTTAGTCAATCAAACACTAAACCAAAGTCAGACGATAATTTCAATACGAAAAAGGACAACACAAAAAGTGTCAAAGAAAACATAAAATAATCATTAAATAATGACAAAATAATCTGAGTTGAAATTTTACGTATTTCGCAATTTAGAATAATCCGCCATTTTTTTTCATTTTAAATTAATAATTGCAATATTTTGTAAGCAATCTCTTTTAGATCTCAAGACCTCTTTTAGATCTCTATTGCTTTGCTTACGCCAACATTAAAAATTTTGAATTTTTTATTAATTGATTAATTTTTTTATTATCCTTAGTGCTGTTTGGAAACCCAAGGAAAGAAAACTTTACACGTTTGTGTAACCCAACTGTACCCAATATCAATCAGAAAGCTCCAACATTGGCAATACAGTGTGATTTCGCAACTATTGTGATTTATAAAATTATTTACATGAAATTTTACATTTCTTTCTGGATTTTCTTTATTATTTTCAGTTTTTGGAAAATAACACTATATAAAAAAATAAAGAATATTTTTCATGTAGATGTTGACTTTGAATTCGGAAATATTTTATTACAATAAAAAATAAGACGTTTTATTGAGATTAATATAATATTCTGAAGGTTATTTTGTCTTATAATTTTTGAATAGGGGCTATGAGTATTGGTCATGCTATGATTATGGTAAAAGTATTTCAATAGTTATTTAGATTAACCCAGAAATGTGTTTACAGGTTGTAATTGCTATTCGTATAAGTCAAAGATGAAAATCAAAATGCATTTGTTTAAAGACAAACATTAAAACAAATTCGCATTTTAATTTCTAAGCAATCATTAATGTTACCTTTACGTATTTGCGAACCTTAAATACGCGTTCACAGTTCCATTTTCCTATAAATTCTAAAGAGAATAACAACAAAAAAATTTCAACATGACCCCCCTGTTCTATCTTATCGCTTTTTTATTTTAATAAAGTCTACCATTTTGGTTGATTTAAACTATCTTTAGTTGCTAACTATTACTATCTATATAATCATAACTATGCTTATATTTTGACAGTATATTTGGTATACCATGTGTTCCAATGGTTGCAGCATTTATCAAATCTATGTTCAATGCAAATTATCTCATCAGACTATAATTAATATGTAGCATTGTAGCATTATTAAGGAAGTAAATTTTTGTCGTTTTGATGAGCTTACAGCTAGATTTGAAAGCATGAGATATATTTGTGAAGAGACTGACCAACAAAAACTTAACGCCAGAACAAGAGCAGAAATTGCTACCCAATTATCGTTACCCGGGCACCTGTGAACCACGTCACAACACATTTATAAAGTGAGCCAGATTCATTCATCGTCTGAGAAGAAAGGAAACACACAGAAAGGCGCGTCCATGTCAGAACGGGATTCGAAACCGGGAACAAATGTCCACGAGACAGGAACCATAACCAATGAGCCGGCATATCATAAGTATAATTTTTTGACAAAAAATATAATGTCGTTACATTTAATAATTATTAAAAATGGCTAACACAATAATTTCCCATCATAATAGTTATAATTTGTGTCACCGATAATTAGTAATTCAGTGTCACCTCTAGTGAATAATGGGTACAGAGTCGTCACCGATGATGAATAGCAAAGTGTTGCCACCAGTGATTGATAGTAAGACGTCGTCTTCAATGTGCTTAATAGTAAATAATCACCAGTGATTAAGAGTAAATAATCATCATCACCGATGAATGGTAGAAGGCATCTTCTAAGTAATATAATTTCAGTATTTGTGCACATTAGAGTATTCGTTATTTTTTTTAAGAAATAGTATTGCTCTGGATATTTTAAAGATTATTGTGAAAGAATAATTGTTCTTACAAAAATAAATAATTATCACTTGCCTCATTTAAGAATAAGATATACTTGAGAAGTTAGGTTCTTATATTATCTAAACTAAATTTTATCCATCCATTTTTTAGTTTAAAGAAAGTTATCACAAAAAATATCGTTTTAAATCTATGCAAATCCCTAATGACCTATTTGGGGTGGGGTTGATCATTTCTTTGCTGCAGCAAAATGCTTAAAAGTCCCTGAATCTCCCCTCAGTAAGATCATTTTTGAGGGGAACTTTTCATAAATATTGAGAAATTATTTGTCTTTTTAAAGAGAATTTGTAGCTTCAGTGAGTCGCAGTATATTTGTTTTTCCAAACGATTACTTAAAAAGACATTCGATTAATAGACAAAAATATATAAGTGATATTTTCTATGTGTTGAATTTTTATTTATTTATTATTTTTTTCCAATATTAATAGAATCTTTGAATCTAAGCTTTAACAAAACTCACAAAATTGTTTGATAAAAAAAGTAATAATTAATTCAATAAACATAAAATTTATTTCTGAAAACTAAATACATTGAATATAAAATTTTTCTTTGTTGATATAAGTAAGAAAGAATTAAAAAATTATGTTACTTGCTTGTGCGTGTGTGTGGCTTATTTTGTCTACACCAGGAGTCCTAAATTTGGTTTAACACAGACTTAACATTCGATGACTGTTTATAAACTTAACATGTGATGGCTGCTTATGAACTTAACATTCGATAACTGTTTCGCTCACGCAACAAATTGTTTCAATTTTTATAAAGCCGTTGTACAACAATTGTAAAATATATTGTGGGATTTATTAATTCATGAGAAAGCTGTGATTTCCTTTGAGCAGAAAAAGTCAGTATCTTCGCAAAACGAATGTATTCAAATAATCACCTTTTGCAGTTAAGATGGAATCTGTTTATCTTCGTTCACATCGTTCAATGATAAACATCATCTGCTTATCATCGTTCCTTATGCAGTTTTTCATGGTTCATGTTGAGTAATGAGACGTGTGCTAACTTGATTTGCGGGATCTCGCCCCTTATTCGTCACGGCCCTCCTGCGATTTATTTATTTAGAGTGTCAGCAATTGACATCCGCTGAGTTTTGTGAATTTTTATTGAGTTTTGATTTAAATTTTATGTCGCTTGTTTAATATCATTGCTTATAAATTACTGTATACTTTTGTTTTCTGAACGGTATTTGCTTCTTTCAGTATTTTGCTTATGTTACATTTTGTAATAAAAAATATGTATATTTTTAATATAACTACTAGTATTTACTTGATCTTTTGTTGTTAAAATGTATGAAAAATGACAAAAAAATTTGCTTAATTATATTGCGCTGAACTAGCGATAACTGCGCCGATATAGCGATAAATTTCTCAATATGGCACTGAAAGTAAATGACACTCGTTTTACGGAAAATGACTGTGTGAATAATCTCTACACTGGATGACAACACAAAAATGTATGATATAGGAAATCACTATACGATTTTCGACGAATCCAGTCAATTTTCTGGGAAAGTGTAGAAATTTTCCTTTAATGGTATTTAACTATTTTGTTCGTTTCTATATTATTGAGAGTAAATGCATTCATATCATTAAAAATGATTTAGGAAAATTAAGGATACACTATGTTCCATTATAATCACAAACATGGCGGTCGATAACGGTATCTGTTTCAACTTAGACGTTCTCCTTTAGAAAGGGGAAGCCTCACATTTTCACATCCTAAATAGAAACCTCACTAAATGGATAAGGCTATCACCGATCGTGTAATGAGCAGCTTAAGTGAGGGTGGAGTGGGGCTTCTGTTCACTCTGGGAGAGCGTCTGAGAGGCTTTCTCTCTCCCCTTGCACTACGAAATCTTTGAATTTATCTTATAAAGAGG
This sequence comes from Latrodectus hesperus, assembly GCA_037975125.1. Lineage (NCBI taxonomy): Eukaryota > Metazoa > Arthropoda > Arachnida > Araneae > Theridiidae > Latrodectus > Latrodectus hesperus. The sequence continues at coordinate 21,075,723 of CM075857.1, forward strand.
CAGGAAGAAACTTCAGGGAGGAATGATGTGGATGGAGAGATTTTTTTCACCACACGTTGGACAAAAAGGAACAAGAATAAAACGGTTTTTGAAAAAAGTCTTTATCTTGAGAATACGATCGTTTTTTCTTCTTTAAATTTGAAAAGCACAAACGATATAACTTTCATTCCACACAAAAACAAATATCAAACGATATTCTTTTTAATATTTTGAAAACTAAAGAAATCCTCATTCTGTTGGTTCGTCACTTTTTCTTCCAGGTTATATTAGTTTGGTTTGTTTGTCGCTCAATGGTAATTTCTTTGCTCACGAAGGTTAATTAAATTGAGACCTACAGTTTAAATTGAATTCCAAACCACTACAAATATCCATGAGTAAGGTGAAATTCCAATCCTCGAACTATGGATGGGATTGAGAATGGTTACTCAGAATGAAAGAAAACTTATATGAGGATCCTGGTTTTTAGCTTACTAAAAATATAAGATAAATTTCTCTTCGAAATTTTGGTTACAATGTTTGTGATCAATTGTAGCCGTAACTAAAATTCATTATAGAATTGCTTATAAAATTTAGAAACTCTGTTTGCTTCTAGAACAGAGAATGTGGTTCTTTTTCCTTTTTAAATTTTTTTTTATCTATGTGTATCTTAGATAGGAAAATGTATGTACGTATGGGATTCAGTTATTTTTCAGGCTCAAAATGCGCGCGCCTGTTTCTTCTGTTTATTACCATTATTATTTATTTTATTTTATTTTTTTGAAAATATTTATTATTTTGTTCTAATATTGAAAAAGTAATGTTTTCAACCACTGAAACAAACATGTTCTTCGCTTTCATAAAGTGGTCCCCATTAAAGATGCATTGGAATGATTGTGAAAAGATTTTGACTTCAATATTTAACTATTCATAACTAAAAAATAGTTTTCAAACACCAGTCAGGCGGAAAATATCTCGGCTTTGACAACACACACCTAATTGGCAATTTACTGGAACGTAGAGCAAAAGTAGATCTGACTTTAGTATTTAATAACGTTTTAAATAAGGGAATTTTCAAACGTTCCCAGCCACATTGGATTTGTTTTTAGCTGATATACCTTCATTTCTTGCCAGAAAAGAGCATTTTGAACAAAGTTAAGAATATAGTAAGTGTCATTAAAAATAGTGGTTGTTGCACCAGCACACTTCCCTGTACCTAAACTCCAGAGTTAGGTTTTAGGTGGAAGTAGCCGGACGGGAGTCTAGAAGCAGAAACCAAGCAAAATACTTGTACCGTCACCACCAGAGGTATCATTTCACGTTTAGGGCATTGCTACCAAGGACCTATGGACCCTGACACCATTAATGAACACGAGGTAACTGCGGCTGCGCCAGGACTCGAACGCTCCGGTAACGAGAACGAACACCATCACCAACTAGGATACCGTGAGCTCAAATAGTGAATATGCAGAGTATGAAAAATTTGAAATACAATATATGACTGATAAATTTTCTTCAGAGTGAGATTCAATTAATTTCGATTATTTTCAATAATTTAAAATATTTTCTTTCAAATCTCTTGAGTACAAATTAAAAAACGAATCATTAAATTTAAGACCTTCGAGATGTTGTGTGCCTCGTATTCGGGAGATTTTTCATTAGAATCATACGAGTGAAAAAAATTAGTACAAAAATATAATAATCTCCAACAATGAAAACGTATAAATGGAAACATATTACTTTAAATGCTAATACATTCGTTGAATTATGTGGAATCTTTATGTGGAATTTTAAGGCTTTTATGAAAAATTTAAATGTATATAAATCCTAATTCTATTTAACTCTTTTTCATCTGTCTTAATACGATCATTTTCTTCGAGCAGACTATTAATATTAATATTCAATATCTTAAGTATTTGGCATATATTTGTTGGTTTTTGACTATTTTTTAAGAAAATAAGGGCTTACATTAAAGAGTGAAATATTGAAACATTTTAGTTTCTGCTCACATTAATTTTAATACACTGCTCAAAACAATTAAAGGATATATTGTAAGCCTTTTAAAAAATAACCGTATAATTAATTTTTTTTTTATAAAATATTGTACAAATAAGTACATTTATTTGCAGAATATAAAAGAGGAATTATACATTTATTTACATAAAATGTTCAAAATACACAAGTTTGTATAATTTTCCTAGTTGACAGAATGCAGATTTTAAGTTTGAAGTCGAAAATTAGGTCTTAGCAGCAGCAGCAGCGAATGAGATTTAGCTTTCAACAAGACAAAACAAAAAAGAATGTCCGCCTTTCAGTCAGCGAGTTGTTTCGACGGGTCATTTGATCGAATCCGCTGCTCGGAGAGTGGGAGGTTGGCCGTTCAGAGGGAGACCAAGTGCAGCAGCAGAAGCCGTTGAAATTTTACAAATTTGCCATTTTCAATATCTGGAATAGTTTTTTGAAGACTATCGAAATGCAGTTCTAAGATCAGGGCAAGGTTACAGACGTGCAACAACAATTAGTAAAGATTAGTAAAGGCCGTTATTTGACGTTTTCGAAACATGTGAATGACACTTTTCTTCAACAACACATTCACTTGACTAATGGCATCGCAGTTTCGAAATGGAAAAATTTGAAAAAATACTAATTCTTTTTATTTTTGAAATGGTTTTCTGAAAAGAAATTTTGGATGCTCTTTAGGATGGCTTAAAGTATCATACTGATGAACACAGGAGCATTTATGTCTGTTAATTATTTATGATTTAAAAACAAATATTGAGAATTTATAAATGTCGATTTAATTATTTATAGGTTCTAATTGTATGCATCTTAAATTTTTGATGGCTGACACACTCAAGTTATTAATTATTCAAATTATATATTCCAATGAAATTAGGATAATATGATTTTGACTTCAATATACGCTATGATAGTTTAAGTTAAGAATAATTTTTATGCAATGAAGTGATTTAATTGAAAGAATAATACGCCTTCTCATAGTATTCTTTGAATTACTATACTTTTAATTATTAACTAAAAATAAAATAAATTTTTTTAGCATTTCCTACAGCTTTATGACAGATAAATATTCTAATTGTCTAATTTTCATTTCAAATTGTGAGCAGAAAAATGGCCCCGTGAAAAATGGTCTTCAATGTTTACCCTTTTGTATTTGGACTTTTGGGAGTGGGCCGCATTCACATGTAGCAAGGGAGGGAACCCGGAAAACTCCTCAGCACCCACAACGACGAGCATGCCTGTAGGAAGCAGAAACGTAACACCAACCTGCCTTTCTCCAGCAATAGCTGAGATTGAACTCGGGACCTTTCACGCTAAAGATCAGTGTCTACAACTAAGCCAAGGTGAGCTTTTGAGGAAAGAGTGTGATTTGATAAAATGAGGTTATTTATCATCTCTGTTCAAAACATAGTCTTGGACTGTGCGATGCCGAGGGCCTGAGAGTAAATCGAAGGCGGTGCTGAACCGCGATCCGGAAGTGGCAAAACCTTATGACCCCTGCCGCCATCTGACATTTGCAACATGGAAAGCAACGTGAGCCAGTGATAAATAACATGTCCTGAAAAATGTGGAGCATCATTCTTGTCACAATATTATGTTTCCTACAAACTGGTGAAAATTTTGACAATCTTGATCCTTCAAAACATTGATCCGTCTTGAGGTTAGCACACTTGAGAAATTATTCGATTATATCTTAATTTTAATTAATGTCTGTACGTGAAATGGTTCCCCTAAGACAGTCATCTGCTGCAGCCAGCTGTTGGCATCCCCAAACGGAAGGCGCTCCACGAGTTTACGTACACATTTTTCATTCTATTCTTACCTCGTTGTATGTACTCTTCAATACCTTGACTGCCAGTCACTCGCCAGCGCACGAGGTGGTGATATCAGAAAGAAGCCAATCTTGATGGGAGATGATGTCTCAGTCACGCTCTTGGGAGGGAAAATTAGTTACTGTTACACTCATTAGTTCAATGCCGGGTACCTCTTTTGGTATTGGCATGGAGAGGAAGCCTTAAATAATGCTTAGGTATCGCATAATCATCTTTTGTTACTATTTTCAATTCTCAGAATAAGTATGTTGGCATCTGGATTCAATCTGCTTCCAGTTGAGGGCAATGACTAACCTTCTAACTTCAGTGACTGGCAGTCAATACGTTTATGAAAACAAATATTTTTTTATTTATACAAGACTAATTACAATTAAAGAGAATATTTCGATCAGATTCTTTTAATTTTTACTTTCACCAAGCGAATTACATTTTCCCGACTTCTACAGTGGTTATAAATTACTATCTATTTTATTTATTACAGACACAAGGGTCTACTTTGGAGCGAAGGTTTGTTCTTCAAGCGGAGCACCTGTGCCTAAGCACGTATCTGGCCTCGAAATGGTAATTCCTGACTCTTGTAGCGTAGGACTTTTCGCTGATGATTTTATCCTTTGAAGTTCTGATGCGGATGTGGGAGAATTGGAGTCCAATCTTAACTGTGCCCTCTCAGAGATTTGTTCTTTTGCTGAGTCACACAAAATGATCTTTAATACCTCCAAGTCTGTGGTTACTTTCTTCACCACTAACAGGCACTTGTATAGTTATCAACCTACAGTCTTTATGAATGGTGTTCTGTTAAATTACTCTAAAAATGTCAAATATCTTGGTTACACTCTTGACCAGGAGATTCTGGGCAACAGGCATATAGAGGCCCAGGTGGACAAATGCAGAAAAAGGCTTAATATTCTTAAATTTATTTCAGGACGAGACTGGGGGGCCGAAGCTGATACTCTGAGAACAACATACATCTCATTGATTATGCCAATTTTGGAATATGATTTTCCTATTTATTTCTGTGCCTCTGAAGCTAATCTTGACAAACTTGAACGCGTACAACTTAGCGCTGCAAGAATAATCTCCGGTCTTCGTAACAGCTGCCCTAGGGATATTGTGCTTTTCGAGAGTGACTTACCACCTCTTTCTTTGAGAAGAGGCTATTGTCTTTCAAAATATTTTAATTAGCTACTTAGCTACTATGATCATCACAGAACTTCTGCTTACCTTCACTCTTGGCACAATAATAGGCGCCTATTAAGACACAGTCCTTTCTCCTTGGCAAATGAGATGCAGTTGCTTACTGCCGATGTGGAACCTCATTCCTTGAAACGCGTCCCCTATTATATGTTGGATACTGATCGAGTTCACTTTCGGACTGGGCTTCTATCTAAGGTGTGTAAAGGTACAGACGTCCCAGAACTGACTAGGCAGATAGCCCTGGAGATGATACATAACATTCCAGTCTCAGATTTAAGAGTGTATACTGATGGCAGTAGGGGCGACGGAGGTATTTCTGGTAGTGGCATACATATTATGACACCAAATAATATAATAGACATAAAGATTAAGAATGCCGACAACTGCTCTGTGTTCAGGTCGGAACTCATTGCTATTTATGAGGGATTAAATTTTATTGACATGACTACTGAACTCGATTTTAATGACTTATGGATTTTAACGGATAGCCGTGCCTCTATACAGCACCTCTCTCGTTGGACGTCTGTTGGGGATAAGATAAGCCTGAAAATCCTGGAACTTGTCAGTCGACTTTCTTCAGGACACACTATCTACTTCCAATGGGTTCCTTCCCATGTTGGTTTGGAGGGGAATGAAATTGCTGATACCTTGGCCAAATCTGCCTCTGCGGCTGCCTTGCATAATAATACTTGTCTAACTTTTTCTGAAATCTCCTCAATAAAGAAAATGGAAACCAATGCCCTTTGGAGAACCCCTCCAGTTCACACTTGGTACTTTGGAGTGCGACCACGTTGGACTCACAGTCTAAATATTTCTAGGAAGCAGCAGACGGCTCTATCTCGCTTTTTGAGTGGTCACATTAGTTCCCTCACCTTCCAGCAGGGTCGGAAACTCTTTACTGAATGTCACTGGTGTAAGGCCGCACAGGCTTCCCCCAACCATATTCTCGAGTGCCTAAATTTTACTGCTCGTGAGATTTTGAAGAACCCTTTACTGTTTTTAGACTTTTTGGAGATTTTTGGTTTTAGCAGAGCTACACCAACTGGGATTAGTAACAACAACAACAACAACAACGTATCTCCTATTATATCTTAGTTTTCTAATGTAAATTATCTTAAATGTTTTTCATATCTAATTTCAATTTAATAGCTAATTTAATTTTATTTATTCACTAGTTAATTTATTTTAATCATTATTAATTTATATGATTATTTGTTTACTGATTACCTAGAGGGGGAAATATTTTTATTGGGGTTTGTTTACCTCTGTCACTGTCTCATAAAAGAGGAATGGCTGAGAAAACAATGGTTTTCACTTCCATAGCAACTGGGGGTGTCTCGCCCGGAGACAGGCTGATTCTGAATTACAACATTTTCCTGTTAACAATAATTGATCTATTTACAAGTTAGTGGATATGCATTAAAATGAATAAACAGTTAATCATTATATATTTACAATCTTCATCTGTAAACAGGGATCACAATGTATGTAGGCAAGGTGCATTTCAGAGGATAGTATTGCCAGGCTTTATTCAATTAACTACATACAATATGAGATGATTATTATAATTAAACACCTCATTATAATTGTTTAAATTATTCAGCTAGTTCATGGCGCTATCTATCGTAAGATAGAAGCATGAGATGCAATTAGTTTAATAATATTGATATGGATTTTTTATAATTTATTTTATATTCTAAGCATTTCAGCAATAAAAACTAATTTGTTAGTCGGGTTTTCTATTCCCTTAAGTTTTGCTAGGCTGTTTTTAATAGTTAATATTATTTGCATTAATCCGGTGTCCTCCCTGATGAAGTCAATAATTTCGATATTTGCTTTTTAAATGAGAGGTCTACTTAATTTTTTTTCTAGAGGTCTACTTATAACCTCTAGAATAAGAGCCGGAAAATTTCACTATAAAAGAGATCAACGGCCGATGGCTGCACATCTTAACCGCTACATTCCACCCAGCTCTTTCCCTTGCGATTATGCGGGTGTCTGCTTATCAAGGCAACAATAATAAAAAAACACCACTGAAACTCCACAGATTTCAAGCTATTCGCGAAATTCAAATGGGAAATTCAATGACTGAAATAATTTGAAAGCGAAAAAAATTGTTCCAGTCGATGAATATATCTCTTATTAACTCTTTGATTTATCCCTATTATAAGAAATCTGAAAATTGTAAACCGCGAGTAACTAAAATTGAAAATTTTATTATACAAATTAACCTACCCACCGTCACCTACCCTGTCTAGTGGTCAGAATGCCTGACTGCGGATAGGGAGGTCCTGGGTTCGAATCCCAGTTCGGGCATGGATGTACTTTCTCTCTTTGTCTATCCTGTCTTTGTCCTTTCTTTGTATGTATGGGTTGTGAATGGTCGCCTACCCTATAAATGGGTCCCTATGGCATGTGGGTACTGAGGAAGTCGGACTCCACATCAAATATGGTTCAGTTGAAAAAGTGGAGCAGCGCACCCCATACTTGCCAGCCTAGCTGGCCCACGATAACAACAACCTACCCACCAAGACACTAGAGTGTAAGTTGAGATATAATCTATAAAAATGGCACAAAGAAACCTTGGAAATGTGTGGCAGTGGTTGCAAGGAAGGGCAGATGGTCCTGTGGCTCTCCTCGGAAGAATTCAGAAGGTGTCAGGAGGCCATTCCCTCCATTTTGCACAATCAATGATAAAGTCTATTTGGCTCTCAGAGGTAAATTGCGGTATGGAGAAACAGCAGAATTTGCTATTCACTTCGCATTGTTCAGAAGGGTGCTTTGAACCACGAACGAAAATCTCGTGTGCATACAGATCACATAAAAGCAATTCAACTGAGGGGAGGGGGCGCTTAAGAACTTTTCTTTAGATGCAAATTCCCTTCAGATGATTTTTGCATTTTAAGTTAAAAATGCTCAATTAATGCTCAGTTAAAAATGCTCAATTAATCGTTAAGTTTCTCAAATCTTGTGTAAATGAAACATAATTTTAAGCATTATTTTCTCGAAAAGTCCTTCACATTAATCCGTGTATATTAACATCAAAATGCATAAAATAAGCATAAAATAATTCCAGAGTAGAGCCAATAATGCAAATATTGTTTCCTTAGTGATTACAAAATTATGAATCATCTATTCTGAATATGTACTACTTATAGAAATGTTTTCCAAATATGTTTTAAGTCTATGAATAATGTTTTTATAAAATCAAGTCAAATCAATTCAGTTTGAAAAATGCAATCCAACTTAGGACAAATCGGTTAAGTATTTATTTCTTTAAAAAGCAAATATTTCCCTCGGCTTTTATAACTTAGCGGTCTGAGAATACCTCTTACATCCTAAACTTTTAAAAAGTGATATTCACTGCAATTAAGACAATAATTAAGTGAGGATTTATTATTAAATAACTCAGAATGCCGTATTTCCAATTTTAAACTTGAAAGTTTATAAAAGTAAACGAACATGAAGCTGTACTTCTGAAATTGTTATCTCATCTAAACTCTTCATTTGTTTCACTTCCTTATCCATGAATGGAAAATTTTAAAAATTCTGTGCTTAAGAATTAAGGTACGTGGAATGCTTCAATGGAATACATTTTTTATTTTCCTCCAATGAGATTTTATTGCGAAACCTGGAAAACGACCGAGTACCCATCACAACAAGACTGTCTTCATAGATAAACCTATACCACTTCCATTTTTGAGAAGTAACGGGGATCAAACCTGGGAACTTTTACTATGAAGAACACTGATCTACGACTAAACCTCAGTGAGCCTTACAAACACGATGTCAAGGGGTTCAAAACTGAAGCAGATTATTAATCAAGAGCTGCTGACATTAAAGAGAGCTCTTCTAGAGTGAAACAGGTTTCTGCTGACGGGGAATGCCCACGGATGTTTTTCGGTGACGAATATCAGCAGATTTCTGTTCACAGAAATACATGCTAATAAAACAAGGACTTTTCTTAAGTGAAACTCATTCAATATTGTTAGATACGAAGAAAGAACTTCATCCGCAAAATACGTGGTGAGCAGCGACATACAAAAATTAAATTTTAGTGTGCATCCTACCTTGGAAAATCCTACGCAACAAAGTGAATTGCTGAATCTCCGGTTTCATGTTGATGTACGAATATTTGAAAACAACTTATATTCAAATGCTCAACAAATGCAAGCTGTCTTGGAAGTCAAAGTGCTTTCATTTTCTATCAAGGAAAGCACTGTACGAATAAATAGCTTAACAACAAGTTATCAATAATGACAGAAGTGCAAAGCATTTTGTGACACTCCGGCAAAAGATCCATGGATACCATGCGAAACTGGCATTTGTGTACACTGAAAGAAAATGTAAGTATAATCTCTCATGAAAGAAATGTTTTGATAAACCAATTCATCATACATATGATAAACAACGTCTATATTTGCTGACATACATTGAGATAGTTTTGTGGCAAGTGTACGAAATACGTATGAGTCAAGTTTTCCTCGTGTACGTATGAAAGCGTTCAGAAACTGCCGTTGAAGAAATCTCAAGATCTTGGTTGTTTCATTTATTCCAATTACGCCCTTTTGTTACAATTCTCATTAGTTTAAAATATCCATGATGTCAGATAACGTTTCATTTACGTCACATGAAAGGCAGCAAACGAGGCGAAGTTCACTCTCGAAAATCTGAGTGTCGTCAGTGATGAGAAAAACTCCATGATTATTACCATAAATAACGAAATAGTTGTTAATTATAATTTTTTCCATTTGTGAAAGTTTTCAAAGTCTTGAAAATTACCTGTTGTATTCTAAATAATTAGTTTTTAAACTTTCAAATCTTTAGCGATACTGTTTCAAAAACTGAGCACGTTGAAAATGGAACAGAAGACAAAGCAAAATGAAAAAGACAAAATAAATCATCCACTTTATGGTTAGCTTAAATGGACCAGGACTATTCAAGTTTTTATCTTTTTTATGAGTGTTTTTGAATGTTTTTTTTGCGTATCTGATGTTAAAATATCATTATTAAAAAGAAAAGTAGCTAAAATATTTGCAACATTCAGATCTTTATTTTCCTGTGACGATACATTAAAGTTACACACGATATTTGAGCATGAATACATTCAATAACGTGTATAAATATAAACAAATGCAGTTTTTCCTTGAAAGAAGCACATGGAGAGGTGGTTTTGTAAAACTAATGCGGTAATCCATTGCCACAGGATCATCGTGACTGACTCGCATCTTGCAAGAGAGAACTTCCACTCGCAGAAGTGGCCCATGAAAGAAAACTCCATGGTATGAAATCAATTTTTAATAAAAGCTAAAATATTAAATTTTTATCAGCATTTTAAAATAGGTATTCAGACAATGCAAAGTATAAGAACATTATGACATCATGTTTACTTTATTACATTATTTATTCATTTATTTTACTTAATGTTTTCCAATTAATTAAAGTCAACAATAAAAAAATTAGAAATATTTTATTGAAATAAATTTTAAATATAATTATAAATTAAATTTTAGAATAGGATATGTTAAATGTGTATAGACAATTTTTAAAATATAATTTCAAAACTAAGAATGTCTAAGCAAAGTATTAATGTATATAATTATTGAAAATGAACAATATTTATAATACACATCTAAATTCAGGGTAAACTATCCTAACAAAATGTATGCCCGTAAAATAAGTAAAAATATTACAGCTGCTCATTTGATGGGTAAAAAGAAATGGAATCAATAATACTTGAGAGAGAAAATGTGCATGATAACTTTTTATATGACTTTTACTGTGAGTGCTTTTCACAGTATAAATGCATAACATTCCGATGTATCGTTCAAAAAGGCCTTTTTTCGTAGAGATGTATTAGTTTTATTAGAAAAATTAGCTTTTTTTAGAGACATTTTTAAAGTAATAAGATTAATAAATTTAATAAAGTCAACAAAGCTTGATACACAGTTTTACTGTCCATCAAGCTAAATAGAAATTTAATAAATTTAAATTTCAATGTTGAATATGGCTCTTGCATCATTATGTACAACAGAAAACAACTTCTGAAAAAAGCATAAATAATGATGTGAAGAGGCAATGAACTTACTAACTGGTTAGGGTTAAATGTCAAAAATTAGAAAATATTTCGAGCTTTGAAAATGATTGTCACCACAACTGAGATCAGAACTTTAAAATGGCATTTTCCCGCGTGCATTTGACTGATCGAATGTCTATGACGTGTAGCTTCTCTCTGCGAAATGTCCTCTCGTGTGACCAAAAGCTGCAGAGTTTAATATCTCCTGCTAAAGTGGTTGGGCTCAGACTCATCATTAGACGAAATGCACAATTATAAATTGATAATATTTTTAAACATCGTAAATTTATGATGATGGTGAGTTTTCTGTTCAATTCCCTTTGACTCTATCACAGGTGAGATTTAACTTTTGCCTAATTGCACACATGTTTGCGTTTCGAATGAAGATTGATTGAGGTAGAAACGAATTCTCCTGCGATATTCATCCATTGCTGTAACACTTCAATCAATCCTGTTACAGCAGAAGAATGTGGAAAGTGCATTCTGTATAAATAACCGTGAGATCAACTCATTCATACCCGCAATTCTGTTATGCGACAGAGAGTAATTTAAACTAAGATTCTCTTTAGAATAGAGGAAAATCATTAAAATGAAAAAGAGCGATCTATTTAGGCGGAGAAATCAATCAATCCCTGCTAATCTGAAGTTGGAGGGAATTAAACAAACCCATGTATCCCTGCAAACTTTAACATTAGGGGAAATTATGAAGTTGAATACCATTGTGAATCGTCTCGTTATGCCATGAGTTATTACTTAAGAATATTAGCATTTGTTTTGAATCGGGAATTTATTTTGAAGCCAATTATGACGATCAGCTGTATTTCATGGTTTTGAACTGCATTTCAAATTTAACACCCATCTGTTTCCTCTTCGAAGAATATGTTTATTATGCATATATATTCAATTCATAATATTTTGATTAAATACTGCAATTATTTAAACTGAAAATTCTTTCGATATGAAATTAAAAGAGGATATCGTTTGACTTATAGTAACTTGAACAAAGAGTATTTTGTTTTTAATATTTGCTAATTCATCAATTGATTCAGTGTGCAATTCGAATATTTTAAATATGTATATATCAACCAACTCAGGTATTTCAATTATCAACTCGAACCTAATAAAATTTTGATATATACTCATATGTATCAATCAATATATATATATATATATATATATATATATATATATATATATATATATATATATATATATATATATATATAATATGAATACGAGAATTTATTCTTTGTAAAATTTATTACTAAATTAGCACGAACTGGTATATATTTATTCAGTTTTTTTTAAACGTATGATTTATCAAGCCAAAAACAAAATACTTACTTTGATCTGTTTTTTAAGAGAATGGGAAATTACGCATGTTTTTTTTAAAAATAAAGTAACTAAAAGCATGTTCACATAGAGTTGCTGCTCATTGACCATCTCCATCGAGTAAAAGTCTTGAAATCAATCTCTTCGATTGCATTTTGTTTGAATTGAGAGAATTGAGAAATTTTTGAATTGAGAGAAATGTGATAGTAAATAAATAGAATGTATTAAAAATTACTCAAAAATTATGGTTTACCTTGATTTTGTCATTTTTCTTTTTATTAAAAATATTTGATGAAACAAAAAAGAAACAATTGGTACACACTGACCCTGAATTTAATATATCTGAAAACAATAATTGCTTTGATTTTATTTCATTAAGTTTATAATAATTCTTTTTAGCAGTTTTTTTTATAAGCTTAAGCAAGTCGAATGTTTTATTATCAAAGTGTTCATTTTTTAAATTTGAGTGCATATGGTCCAGAATAGAAAGTTGGAAAACAAAATGCTTTTTAAAGCTATTAATTGCCAGAATATGTATTTCAAGGGTGGCAAAGAGTTTGACCGCGGACGACTGGTCGACCGCGATGACATATTTAGGTAGTCCACGCGACCATCCTGATAGTGACCTCGATATTAACAATTTAATTTATAACTTATGACACCAGAGTGACTGACTGCGGATAAGGAAGTCCTGGGTTCGAATCCCGGTTCGGACATGGATGTACTCTCTCTATCTATCCTGTCTTTGTCCTTTCCTTGTATGAATGAGGTGTGAATGGTTGCCTACCCTATAAACGGGTCGCTATGGCATGTGTGTAGAGCAAAGTCGTGCTTTCACCTCCATGGTGCTCTGATTAAAACGAAAGACGCTCCCAGTTTACTTAAATTCGCATAGCCAAAGGCATAACGAGCTTAGCTTGTCCAAGTGTCATTAGTAACAACAACAACAACATAACTTATGACATAGAATGAATGAATTATTTAAGTGTAAATTTACTACAGTTTACGCTTTAAAACCTAAAACAAACTGTAATACAATGAATTTGTCGTTTTACAGTGGAGAATTAAATAGAAACAACTTGACGAAGTGGGATGCTTGGATTATATCCAGTAGCCGGCGCACGCGGCGAGTCGACTAGTCTACCCGTCACACCCGCCCGTTTAGTTTCAGTTCTCAGTCTTACGTTGCAGGTCTTAGTTAGCACTGTTTGTTGTTTCACAACAACACTTCCAAAATGACTCAGCCGGGTACCAGTAAAACATACCATTATCACAATGAGTGGGAAGATGATTTCTTTTTTGCTATGGTGAAGGAGAAATGTGTTTGTCTCATATGTAACTCAAGTGTGGCACTGTCAAAAAAAGCAAACGTCGAAAGACATTTTAAAACCAAGCTATTAAAATACGCTACAGACTTTCCAATCGGCAGTGAACTTCGAAAAGTTACAGTGCATGAATTAAAGTCGAATTGACATTTAAAGCAATCGTTATTTACGAGACCAGACACCAAAGCTAACGCAGTAACATTGGCGTCGTTTGAAATTACAAAAGTTTTGATAAAGCGAAAAAAAAACATGCAAAGATGGAGAATTGATAAAAGAAACTTTCTGTAAAGCTGGAGAAGTGCTTTTCCACGATTTTAAAATATCGTCAATAAATAATATGTCGCGTAACACACACACTGTGATGCGAGTGACTGAAGCTATGAATAATAATTTGGAGGATTTATTAAATGACGATTTAAAAGCTTGTAGGTTCCTATCACTTCAATTTGATGGATCCACGGATATTAGAGACATTGCACAGTTATGCATTTTTGTGAGAATGGTTTTCGAAGATATAACTTCAAAAGAAGAGTTACTATATATTATAATTCTTATATTATAATTTATAATTATTAACTATAATTCCATTGAAAGGGAAAACGAGAGGCCAAGATATCTACAATTCATTTAAAAACTTTATTCATAAGACAGGATTTCCAACACATAAATTGGTCTCTATTGCAACAGATGGAGATCCAGCAATGGTCGGGAATCGAATAGTTTTATTGCCTTGTGCAATAATGATGAAAAAATTTCCAGTTTTACCAGCTAATTCAAAAGTTTATTCAAAAATACTAAAGTCTAATGATGTAATGCAAATGGCTTTTAAAATTTAGATTCAATTCGTTCAAGAAGTCTTCAGAGACAGCAATTTCGGGGGCTTTTGGAAGAAACTGAAACAGAGTACGGAGATATTTTATTGCACACCAATATGAGGTGGCTAAGCCATGGTGCTTTTTTTCAAAAGATTTCATATTCTGTTACCAGAAATAAAAAAATTTTCTACAAATGAAAGGAGAGCACATAACTGAATTGGAAGATGAGAAATAGCTCATGAAACTATCTTTTTTCTGCGATATCACTGCAAAACTTAACGACTTAAGCCTAAATCTACAAGAAAAGAATAAATGTTTATCAGACATGATGAGCGTGATTAAAACTTTCAAAGAAACGATAAAAAAAGGTAAGCGTCTCAATTAAGAAAACATGAATTGAGAAACTTCAAAAACATGGAGGACGAGTGCACCCATAGTCCAAACCGAGACTTCGAAGATTTCGCCGAACACTTAGATTTTTTGTTTCAAGAATTTGAAAGAAGATTCGCTGAATTAATTAGGTTGGAAGAAATACTCAATTTTATGATATTTCTATTGAATGAAAATGTCAATAGTGATGGAGTATCTGAAAAAATAAGACATTTAATAGATACCACATCAGTCACGGTTGAGCAAGAAATTATTAAATTAAGATGCTATATATTTTTTGAATCCAGAACATCTAACGATACTGATTTTTGAAAATTAATTTCTCAGGAAACGTTTTCAAATACTTAAAAATTGATTTTGTATTTGAAATCATACTTTGAATCGACGTATCTTTGCGAATCTGCTTTTTCAACCACGAAAGTCATAAAAACCAAACATCGGTCGCGTTTAACACATGAACATTGAATTTCGTGTTTTCGCATTGCAATAAGCTCATACCAGCCACAATATGATAAATTTGTCCCAGATATACAGTGACAAATTTCAACTAAGCGAAGTGAATAGGATGGTAATTTTGATACATGGATACTTTGATTATTTTCGTCAATAAATTTTTATTTTGTAAATATTAATATTAAGTTTTTTTTATAAAAATTAGATAATTTACCATTTTTTCTTGTTATCGAAAATAAAAATATAAACATATACGTTACGTTAATTTAGCTCTGCCATTGGTAGACCGCCTTCAATTTTTTAAATGTGGAGTAGACCACGGATCCCAAAAGTTTGGCCACCCCTGGTGTATATCACAGAACTTTCCCGCAAGTTTTAATATTAACAAACATGTGATAAAGTTTTTTTCGTTTTCTTTTCTTTAAACTAGAAAAGTAATTGAAGCAAATTCATTGTCATTGTAACAGTTTAAGATCTAAAAACATTGTAAAAGTTTAAGCTCTAACGGTTGAAGTTTTGATGGAACTAACTTAGTTGTTATGAAAAATTAGCAAAAAGTATTGATTACTTACCATCAACAAATATGGATTCCGTCAATTGAAATTAAGACGGTTTGATGCATACGTCGATATCAAACCCACATAATCAATATTCTCATATGCACAATATTGCAGATAACTAAACGTCAACTAAAATATGAATATAATCTGGCATTCCTGGTTTATGTGTAAAAATATTTTCATAGAAACCAGTAGAACTCGAAGACACAGCACAATTCAGGAAAGCTAAAATAAATATTTGAGTTTTAAAAGCGATAATGTATGGTTTACAGAAATGTAATCATTTCCATAAGTTTCATAACTTCGCATTCTGTGCTGTATTAATTATTTAACTTTTAATAAAATGTGTATAAATTAAGCAAAAATAAATACACTAGTTTCTAAAAATAACAAATTAAAAAATGAAAGAAAATAGATTAAAAAATAATTTAAACATTTTAGTGTTCGTAAAATTTAGATATGTTTGTATGTCAAAAATTTAAATTGAGAAATATAAACAGTAGACACTCATTTTTACGAACACGTAGGGACCAGTGAAACAATTCGTAAAAAACAAGTTTCATAAAACAGAAAATGATGCATTAAATTATTAAGATCTAATTTCTTTAACAAACTATGTTTTCTTGATAAATAAAATATTATTTGGAAAAATTATTTAGAATGCTCTATAAAAAATATATCCAAAATAAGATTCATTCATAAAAAAAGTACTTACTTTTATTTTATTGATTGTAATTACATACAGTTTTCTAATGTTCAAACCATGTATTGCCTTAAATCTTTGCAGCCGACTGTCTCATGATTTCAAATCTTTTACGTTCAACTTCATAGCAAAGCAGTTGGATTTCTCTTTAATGACGTTACAGTTTGCAAGAATGTTCATTTATCTCATTTTTCTCAGTCAAGCAAGTAAAGCTTTTTCCAGCTAAAAATTTTCTGTTTCTGTACAATAATTTCGAGATGGAACTCTTTCGCTGATACTGGTTCTTTTTCTAGATTTTTTTCCAAGTTTTTAAAATTGTCGACATGCTGTTTTTTGGGATGCCATATATTTTTATTATTTAATAGTTTCTCGTCTACATTCATAATTTCATTTCTTTACTTTCTCTGAAAAACACGTTCGATTCTTTGACAAATCTTCAATGGAATTGGCTGAATCTCTCTCTCTCTTGAAAAATGGAACTTCATGAATTGAGTTTAAATGAAACCAACTACAGAAATAGAAAACGCAAAATTTTAGGATTTCCCACCCCTTTCTATGATCTGTCGAGTAGGGAGGAGAGAAATTCCCACCTCTCTGTTTTCTTAGTTGAGGTAAACACAGAAGTTGAATTCGGCACAACACTTCTTTCACTTCATCTGTCTGGTGAATACCAGACAGCGTGTCTTTTGCCACTGTTCTCACATTGTCTGGAATGTCTGAACGTGTCGCTTTGTTGTTCGAGAACAAATCAAGTTCTCAGGGGTTATATAAAAGAATAAAAAATTTAAAAATTATCAGCAAATAAAAATAAGAATAACAGAAACAGAAAAAAATTACGTGTCAGAAACGAAAGCTCACAGAAAAGACACATTTCAAAATTTTAATTCGTAAATGGGAATTAAAATTATCATTGTATCTATGGTCTCAGTATTGGAAAGAGTTAGTAGTTCATAAAAATGTGAGTGTTCGTAAATTAGAGGTTCGTTATAATCCGCGTCTACTATATTATAAAAAGATTGGTTATTGTGCAAATAATATTGTTTTGCATACATAAAATACAATTTAAAGCCAGTTCATTAAGAGGAATTGCTATTCAGTATTACGTTAAGCAATGTTGGAGAAGACAAAATAACTTCATGGCAGTCTTGGTCTGTAGAAAGGCACTATATCGTCATTAGGTGTAAGTCATGCATAATATATGAGATGGTTAAATGCCAACAGTTCCATTTCGAGGTGATCGTGGAGTTGATTTCTAACTAATGGTTCCATCTTTCGAAGATCTAACAGAAAGCAGACAACAGTTACTGTTTCTGCAAATGTCCAATTTCGCGATTTCCAAATCATCTCAGACTCGTTCTCATGGCTGTTAAAGGGAGGACAGTGTCAGCTGCGAGAATGCTCAGCGCGCTAAGCAATTGACATTGAGGGCCTTATTTAAATCCCGTTGAGGAAGAAGTGTTTGAAATGCCTTTGTTGTTTAGATTCAATGAAATTTAATTTATTTACTGCATTTGAAGAGAATCAAACTTCATTAAGGATTTATCTTTTTCTCCGATAATGATAAAATGTATTTAACAGAGAAGTGATTTTTAATTTATTGACGTATGAATCATGCATTGGATGACTTCGCTTAAAAATATGGTGAAACGAAACACATTCAAGCTACGTATTCGGAGTAAAATGTCCTGTAAAGGGCTCACAGATCTACATTTGGGATTACTAAGAAAACACAGTGGCTGGAGGAGACGCAATGAGTCTTCTTGTTAGTCTGCATGCTGCCACAGATTGCAATTGCTTTATTTCAGAGCAGATAGTGTGCTCGCCCTCGCATCACCTGCCCCACACAGCAGTGTATTGAAAAATAAAATATAGTTCAAATAGCATGGCACACTGCGATCTAAACTCCATTGATCACGTGCTCTTGTTGCAGCAGCACATTTCCCCGCATCTAGCCTGGAACAGAGCTCTATCAATTAAGTGGAAACAGTCGAGGATGAGTCTAAATTAAGTTAAGTGCAGAGATTGAGCAGAAGAATCCCAATACTTGACCTACCACATCCAGAGGTACACATTCCCTCGGAGGGATCCCGAATATTTGACAGCCGTCTTTGGTGAACACATTGGATCTTCGGCTAAGCAGAGATCCAAACTCAGAGCTTCCAGAAGTGAGAACGACAACATGATCAACTAGGCATCCGCAGCCTTTATTCGACATGTAGAACCCTCTCGACAAGACTTCCACCCCAACAGAATTTGAGGCTTTTGAACAGCTTCAAGAGATCGACAGGTTTTGGTATCTGTACAGCGTATCGATGACATCATGAGCAGCATTTTTCTGAAGCCAGTATTTCCATTTCGGATGATCGTACTGCAATTTTATGCATCCTTCTCAAGCCTGAAGTTTAGCACTTAGATTACTTTGGAAATATGTATATATATCAGATAGTTTAGATACTCCTTATAAAGTTTTTATTTTTTTAAGTTAAGAAGGAAGATTACTCAACGATTATAAATTTTGAATTTGATAAAGGATAAAAAAAATTCACTTAAAAAAGTGCAGAAAAAAGCATACTCTGAAAATGACTTCTTTTCTTTTTGAAATTTAAATTATTGAAAAGTTTTTTTTTCTTCGTCTTATAAGCAGACACAAAAGATTTATTTGTGCTAAAAGTTGTAATTGGAGAACAGGAATAATTCATTTAAAACTTCACTATATCAGAGGGAAATCATTATTAATAATAAAAATGAAATTATATATTTGAAAGATTCTGTAAAAATCATCAAGCCATTTCATTTCGTTACAGAACATTTTTTCATTTTAATATAAGATTACCTAGTTATATATAATAATAATAATATGAAATGAAATTTTTTAATAAATAATTTTTATTTTGAATTACTGTAATTTCACTTAAATATTTGGGACTTATGATTTAATCTTTACTATAAAGCCTATCACAGCAGATCCTTATTCATTTTCGTAGCATGTATTTATTAAAAAGTAAATGATGTTTTGATCGCGATGTTTTCAAGGTAACGTTTGAAATATTCTCAGTTGCATTAATAGGCAGCTCTTAATTTGCCTTTAAAGGAACTCCTTATTGAATGTTTTACTTTTTCATGTATTTTTTACTTTTGTTTCTGATTAAATACCACTAGAGATAATATGATATAATACACAACTTTCTTCTTCAACAAACGATTTAGTATTCTCCAGTTTTCATTCTTATGTACATTTTAAAATTATTTATCGAAAAAACATTAATTCATTTTTAAAAATTGTAGGTTTAGATTGCGCATTTCTATTTTATACAGTAAAAAATCATGTATAAGTGATTTTAATTTCATTGATTTACATAGGAGAATATTTCAGTTGTAGAGCTTACTTTTCATATCTTCTGAGGGAAAAAAGCGATTGTATTTTATACTGTGCGAGATCACCTGTTGCATCAGGGCTGGAACAAAGAAAGCTTCTTTCTAGAAGAATAAAAAATTCATTCGATTACATCAACACGAATAAAAGCTGATTAAAGAAACTTTTTTTGAAATTGTGAGTCATAAGAAATCAAACCAGAAATATTAAAAGATTTTATCAGAATGAATCCTTACTAGCTTAGATATAATATTAAATTTAAAACATTTTGTAAAAGAATTATCATTTAAATTTTGAATCTTTCACCCTTCTCCTAAGAACGAATATTTTTCAGATATTTTCCTTATAAACTAACTTATCTTTAACTTTAAACTTAGAACAACTATCAGAAATAAATTAAAAATATAATATGACTTATATATAGCTACAGAATTTTTCTTCACATAATTTATATTAAATATTAATTTTTTGCCTATTGTAGACTGTCTCAGCCTTTTCCCGTCATAGAGTAGCCACTATAACTGAAATCCAGCTAATTAGTTGCCTCTTATGTAAACCCAACGAAGTATTAATGTTTATAAAATGCAATATTTTACTTTATCGTTTTTGCAATATAAACAATCATGTAAGCGTGATTTTTTTCTTGCAAAATACGCAGTGATGTAGTTTTTACTCATACAGTATTAAAATGCACAAGACACTGAAAAACATAATAGTGATTTATATGAGAATAATTATTACAAATACACATATTTTATAGCCATATGCTTTTTAATCTTTCGATTTTTACCCTTGCTCACTTTATATATAGTTACCTCTAAAATACCTTTATTACATAATTATCTAATGCAAGACACCGTTATTCAGTTTATTTCTTGTGAAGCGTTTCTATTCAAGTGGTCACGATGCAGTGTGTGAAATGCAGAAGAATATTTGACGCCTTCCTTACCTGATCCGGCAGAGCCTTCTGATCAACAGGTGCACAAGAATCAAAAGAAATGCTGAGGACGCGGCCATCAGCCATACGGACGTATTTTCGCTATCCTTGCTTTTGTATTCCTGCAAGAAGGAAAATGCCTTCTTTTATGAACACCTTTGTCTTAGTTTTATATGAAAAACTAAAGTATGGTATTACATTATCATTTGGGGAAATTGTTACGATAAAGTATTCTATTCGATTGATTTTAAAGTTTCTGGAACATTACATAAGTAAATTACCTCCTGTAGACTGTATTAAAACCAATTAATTTATTTACAAATTGCATAGACAAAATAAAAAAAGGAAATAAATAAATTAGTTTGAACTTTTTGCATCCATTTAAGACCTTTTAAATAATACATGTAAAATGCTTTGAATATCAAATGGCATGAGTATGTGGAAGAATGTAGTTAGTTTATTATGAAAATATTTTTTTCCTTTCGAATGATTTCATATAGCATTTACTATCAATATTTACCTCAGGTCATATATTCAAAGCACAACGAAAATATTTATTGCACAGAAAGTTTTTTATGAAAAAAAAATCGATAGAGTTTTATTTTTGACGCTGTTAGAATCCTTATTTACGCAAAAATTGCACTAAATTGTTTTAAATCTCTTGGTTGAGAAATGTGGCAAAACAATCTGTTTGTAACCAGTACTGCCATATTTTAAGATAAAAACTGAAAAGTTATATGTAGAAGTAATTTTTAGACAATATACCTAAACAAAATATATATATAAATAAATTATTTAAGTGATATTATTGTATATAGATTTATGTATAAATTATATATAATAAGTAATTTTAATAGGTAATAATATGATAATGATTCCTTAGACCAGAGCGACTTTCCCAACCCGTGGAGCCCTCTGAAGGGTGGAAGCGCACATGTCCAAGAAAAAAACATTATTTAAGAAATTGATTTGCAGACTGAAAGAAATGTACACACATACAAAACAAAATAGATTTTTTGACACAATATTTACTAATTAACATATTAAATTGAACAACTTAGTAAATAAAAGCTTATTATTTTACATATTAACCAGCTTTGATTAAGATATTAATTAATATGTAGTCTATAGTAAATGAATTCTTAATTCCTTTTTTTCTAGATTTCAGCTAAATTCTTAATTCCTAGATTTCAGCTAAACAGAAAATATTTTTCTGTTTAGCTGAAATCTATATTTTGTCTTCAAAGAAGCCACAGCAGTAAATCAGCTTCACAAAAGTGGGATGTTGAAAATGAGAATAGAGTGCGAAATGCCCTTGTTTTTAGAGCAGAAAACTCTTCATCTACTCTTGCCTAATATTCAAAGAGGGATTTATGACTAAGCTGTTTTTTGTTTGAGTACTGGTAAGACCGAAATTCAAGTATTCTCGAGACCATTTCCTTGATTATATTTTCGGAAATATAATCAGCAATATTTTCGACTGAAATAAAAAATTTTGTTTTGAAAATAGGGCGATTGAAATTTTGCGCCTCTCTGTTCCCATCCAATTCTTAGGTTGTGACTCTCACAGAGAAAATGTTTTATTTTATTTAATCTGAGCACCTATGGAATTATAGAATTTTCAATATTTGAGAAAAATTGACATCAGTCGATTAAAATTCTTAAAATACTAGTCATCTTGATTATATGATTATATAATGGTTACTTCATGCATTAAATCTGCAATTTGTTACAACATTTAATTTGATTATTTTCTTCT
The DNA here is from genome assembly GCA_037975125.1 of Latrodectus hesperus. Lineage (NCBI taxonomy): Eukaryota > Metazoa > Arthropoda > Arachnida > Araneae > Theridiidae > Latrodectus > Latrodectus hesperus. Next base: position 21,098,467 of record CM075857.1, read on the forward strand.
ATGAAATACAAGGCTTTATTTTAAAATGAGACGTTCGACTTATCAAATTAAATGACATCAGTATCCCTTTTTCTACATTTATTTAACGACTTGGGAAAGAAACTGTATTCGAAGACTGAAGCTTATCCAGTTCCGGAAGTTACAATGCACGTATGTTACCGAAGAGGAGTAGACAGCCAACGACTGACTCACTTTGTATGACGTCAAAGTTACATGACGAATATACTGGCAAATTTTATTTTTGCTTTCTTAAAGCGTCCGCAGCATATAAAAATTGAATCTAATAAGTTACAGGCAGTTTTGCGCTGATATTCATTTCGCCATATTGTTCATTTGTCTCCTATTTATCACCAATTTGTCTGTAAAGTTCCGCATAATAAGCATTTCAGTGAAAAGAATTTTTTAAAACATTATTAAGGAAAAGTAAAATGGCAACTAAATTTTATGTGCGTTGTTATTTTGACAAAAAAATTTAGCTACTGTTTATGTTACAATTTAAACGGCTTCCCCATCTTCTATCTTTTTAAATAAACAATTATGACGATGACACATTTCTTTTTCTTTTTTTAATAAAACATTTTTTCTTTTTCAGTATAAATACTAGTTTTTTTTCACATTTTTGAGAAAACTATTCAGCTTCTTTAATGGCAGAAAAATATTAGGAAACTATAAATATTCAATGCTTATTTTATTATTAAACGTGACTTTCTAACAATTGAAAAGCATTGCTATCCATTTGCTGATTGGACACATTTAGAAAAATCAATTCGTTATATATACAAATGCATATAAACAAATTATGTTTGGCTTTTGTCACATGACATGTACTAAGTTTTCTATGTGTCTGTGTCTTCTTCCCAATGAAGATCTTTCCAATTCAATTTTGTTTGTAAAATTGCTTATAACTTGTAAAGGAATTTTACAAATACCGCTTAATTCTCTCGCTGAATCAGTAGATCTCTCCAATTTACTGGATGACGAACCATGGCTCACAATACGGCAGAAAATCTCAGTTGAGTGGGGTTGTTTTCCTGCTGCTTTGCGAGAAAATGGCGGGACACTGAATGGAAAAATGCGGACTTTTCACAGATACTCACCAGCGTGGAGGGGTGGGCGTCGTAGAAAAAGAACATTCCGGGTGCTTCGCATTGGCACACTGAGGCATTCGCCGCTCTGCTCAGGAAGTGGCACGGGTGCCCGGAAGCGTTCCTGGAAGAATGAATCCCAAAACAAAGGAATTGCATTAAGGGAAATTTTGTCTAGAACCATGCAATGAAAAGCTGTCGACCTGCAATGCTCTTACCTCTTGTTGAAAGTTACTCTGCAACACTTTACGGGGCTTTTCTCATCAGTCTAGAGTGAAAACACACAAAATAAATCTATTTAGTTATGCAGATAACATTTCTCAATTGTGCATCATTATGAAACCATGAATCACTCGCATTAGCTATTCACAATGAATATTTGACTTCCAATGAAGTCATTGGTTTTTAATTCTGCGGATATTTAAAAATAATGCATAACCCATTTTTAGATAATCCAAAATAACAATATCTATCTATTTGTCTATCTGTCTGTCTGTCTATATCTCATATATATATATATATATATATATATATATATATATATATATATATATATATATATATATATATATATATATATATATATATATATAACACGTAAATGTGCAACTTTTTTAGTATTACTTTGATGCTCCTTTGCAGACAGTTCAAAGACCCAACTCCACTGTCAGGCCTTTTCAATGGCCAATGCGTAAATTGCCTTCCGGGAGCACGTTTCATTGATAGGGGCCAAATTCATGTGACACAAGGCAGGGAACTAGGAAAACTGACCAAGCACTTATCACTATAGATCTGCAAGCAGAAGAGAAACACCCTTCTCCCTTTATACAACAGTGGGTGGGATCGAACACAGGGCCTTCCGAAGAGTGTTCTCTTATCCCTAGGTAACGATGAACTTTTAATATAATTATTTAAAATCTTAAGTATTTTTTTTTTCCTATTGCAAGTTTAGAAATGGATTTTTGTGTCCTGTACTAAAATAAGGAAAATGAAAGATTGATCGCAATGCAACGTATGAAAGTTTTATTGTTATTTGAAATTTTGAGCGAAAATTTATTTGAAGCTTTCAATGAAATCTCTTTTGGACGATGTTAATTGTCTTTCATTAGAAAATAAATTTCGTTATAAGTTAGAATGAGACAATTCAATTATTTATTCTTTGTAATTTTCTATTTACAGAAACTTTTGAGTCGTCAATTTTTTTAATGATGAATTATTAATTTTTTTATTAATTTTTAATGATTAATTTTTTTAATCAAGAATTTCTGAGACTTTGGCGCAGTTGCGGTCCACGTAACAGTATGCTTTTCAATATGCGGAATAAGTGAAGTATTGAAAGAGAATGAAAAATATAATTTAGAAATACATTTCATAAAATAATCAAAGCTTTATGTGTCTCCATTTCAGATTAAAAGAGTTTCAATGGGAAAAGTATGCTTTTTGTTGAAGCCATTTTATTTATTGAGCAATAAGCATAGCTTAGACGCAATATTTTTGTATTTTTCTTCCCATTTTTATAATAAATGCTTTCTCTGCAGTTTTTTCACACAAAATTGAATCCTCAGTAGCTAAAAATAATTAAATCCATTTTTAAATATTTTCTAAATTTTAATGAAATAAATTTTAAGGAAATATATTAATGTTATCTTATTTTTTAAAATATTGTGTTTTGATGCAGAGTCTAATACTGTATATTCGTGTACTTTTTTAATCAAATTAATGAAACAAAAATGTAAAAATAAATATAGTAAAAAAGATTCATTACATACTTCAATTTTGGTTTTTTGGACTTTGCATCTGAATGACTTAATTATTATTCATTAATATTTGTGTGTATGGCTTGAAAAACTGATTCAACAGTCTTTCTTCTTGGAGAATTCAGAAATTTTGCATTTACTTTATGCATAACCTATATTGTCTCTCCTGGTATTTAAATATTATAATTCAAATAATTTCTTTCGTGAAAAAATGAGAATTTACCGTTTTCTCGGTTTTTTACAGAATTATTTTGTTTTTTTAAAAAGCTTGCTCCAAATTAATTTTTTTTGTATCTTATTAAAACGGCTTCTGCTTTTGCTTCGAATTTTTGCATCGAATTTTTGGTTTGTGAACGCATTTCTTATTTTGTGACGTCATTCTTTGAAACTAACATTTTCTATGGGTCGTACGAAAGAATGCAGAGGGGATTTGGATTTTAGCCCCATTTTAAAACAAAATGCATGATTCTCTTGTTGAATATTACAATATTTTAAGTAGCAAATCTTGAGGTGAAACAAGGCCCACTAAATATTTATAGGACTTAAAAAGGTCTGTTTCATAAAAGATGACAATCTGGCATCCAGTATTCCTCATCTTTAACCAGAATTTTGTGGTCCATATTCTTGACGGATTCATCAATCTGTATATTTATATCACTCGTCATTCAACATATTTTTCTGGTGCAGAATTATTGCAGTAAAAGGCTTTTCATGTCTGTTGCACACAAACGGAACATAAGCTGAGGCGTTGAACAACAGCCAACTGATAGTTCTCTGGAATTTATTGGCTGCTTCTTATCGTTGATAGTTTACAGCTGAAGAAGAGAAACGGTGGTTTTAAGAACCGAATTTCAATTCCTCCACTCATATATGTATACATGATTTTTTAGAGCATATTATCGTGTTTTTAAATGAAGCCACGTATCTATTAATCATAATAACATCATAAAAACTATTCTCCTATTAAAAATAATAAATCGTCGTTAAAGTGCAATAACAGTAGATGTACAATCAATGAGACTAACTTTTGTCACAGAATTCAATTTACAATTAAATATGGCACTCGGCTATGGTTAGACATTATATATATATATATATACATATATATATATGAATTTTGCCACTTAATTATATAATTTTGTGAAAAGAATTAATCATTGAATATGTGTGTTTATAATTTTTTACTGAATGTATTTTTCACAAGCACTTTTTTCTAAATTTTCATTCATTCGAAAAGTTTAATTTACAATAGTTAGAGTTTTATTACAAGCGTCATGAATGCATTACATAAAAACCTTTTAAATTATTCTTCAAACATAAGTTTGTTTCAATGCTTCACTCAAAAGTTTTTATCAATGATTTGTTGCAAAAATATTATTTAACCTGCTTTTATAATCCCGTATTACAAGACTTACTAATTTGAACTGTTATAAAATTTGAGAACAATTCATTAAATTTAGTTTTGAATATTCATTTTTTATCTAATATATTTATGTTATTTCAATTTAATTTTTTTACCAACAAAATATTGATGTGAATGGTTCAGGATAAACTTGTGACTCATCTACTGTTTAGCTAATAATAATTTATAAATTTACTTTTTGTGTCCTCAACAAATGTTTATGTACTTTTTATGTTATACAATTTTCTTTCTTTTTTAATTAAAAAAGCAATTTTATGCTCACGATTGAAATTTTAATATTTAAAACTAAAATTTCTTAACTATCATTTAATATCTTATTTACATTCTGATTGTGGGGTGTTTTAATTATAAATAGTTACATGCTTTTGTGTGCTTTCAGTTTAGTAAAATGTCTTTTTCACTAAGCTAGCACATTAATTGATAAACATTAAATTTTCCTTATTCTTTTAAAATAATGTTACCTGTTATAAAATTACTAATAAATTAACATTATTTATTTCATTTTATATTGATTTTTTAGTTTTTAATTTTTCCACACATAATTCTACATAAAAACTTCATAATTTCATCTTTCTTACAACACAAAAGGGAATTTATATTACTAGGATATTTTAATAACAGAATAAATATATTCCCTTATCTACTAGAAAGTTAAAATGAATTTTAACATGAATTCTAGAAAGATGGAATAAAATGTACTTAGGTTCACTAAATCAGATTTTAACAAATTCTTATGCCATAAAATTCGATTTGAAAAAATGAAATAAGCTTGAAATTTATTATCACTGATCTTTTCAAAATGAATTTCGCTTCAAGGATCGTTCACAATATCATATGTAAAAAATGAAGTACCTCACAAAAAATACTTTCACTCTTCAAATCTATTCATTTATTTGCACTTGTAAGCCATCAGGAAAAAGGGAAATATTCATCACGGGTAAGTGAATTTCCCTTTCCTTCTTCAATGGGAGGGAAAATGTGAGGCAAACCTGAAGAACATTTCGTGAACGATAATCATGATCGTGATTCAACATCATCAAAACATCGGACAAAAAGGATTTTAATTTTTATATGTTAATATAGCATAAAAAACCCCAATTTTTTATGTACATTCACTGTTTTACAATCACAACCCAATACAAATGGCGATTTGAAGACGAAGTGTTTTTAGGCTGCAAATAATATTAATTATATAAATATGTGTAGGAATAAGATTATAAAAAGTGATACACATTAGAAGTACTTAGAGTGAGAGGTCAGAAGTTTGATTTTAAGCAGAAAATGTTGAAAAAAAGGCAAATCGTAACATATCTGATTTATATAGGCAGACATTTTGAACCAGTATTTATAACAGTTTGGAAACCATCTTAGATATCATTGATTATTTAAATCAATGAAAATATCTAATATGAAATTTTAAATCAACTTTTTTACAATTTCGTGTGTATGATGATTCGTGTGTTTATAAAAAAAATTATAGTAAAAATGCTAAATAATCTCGAGCATTCTGATCATAATTTTTTTTTCTGATATTTCCTCAATATTTAGGATGTGATATTTTAGAGTTCTGTGAATAATTTTAAACCTTATGTTTGTTTAGTTATTAGATGATTAAAAAACTAATATTTTCCCTTTTTTAAAGTTTCATATATCTATAATAGAGAAAATCTGCATCGAAATTTTAATCCATTCCAAATTTAATCCATAAAACATAATTGTTTAAAATCACTGAAACCAGAAAGAGACATTTATCTAATGCCTGTAGACAGTTCCTGTGTTGATATCGTAATATGAAGTAAAAACGACTGAAAACAAAAGATCTTTCTAGCGTTTTTGAGAGATTTATCCTGTTTGGCCGGACTAAAATTAGTGAAATTCAAGTATCACCCTTTTCAAATGAAAGCAATTGTGTAAAATTCATGTAACACTAATTTTTCAGTCATTAGTGATTGCTTGATTAAGAGAGGACGGCGCCAGCTCCGATATGATCTAGTCACTAGACCGTGGTTCAACATTACAAAGCGCATGGTGATCGGTGAGTATTTCAAATGCGTTAGCCTTAGGTACTATCTAGGGCTCGCCTCCACCGCTATTACTGCTATGAACATTTAGTTATGATTTTAATTACACTTCTGTATTTGGCATTTAACTAATTAGAAGTCTTCTGAAATCATTTTATAATACCTTGTTTCGCATTCACATGGTTTACATTTATCTGAAAGTTAATTTTTAAGAGACTTTTGAAAGGCATATTGATTGTGTGAGCGAATCTTAATTAGCCGTGCTCGCTCATTCATGGTTTCAAGCTATGTTAGCACTTAAAATTAGAAGGCAGCCTTTCTTGAAATTAAGATGAAAGATTCCCATGAATTCAACGGGATGTTTTATTTCACATTGCTGCATTTCAGTTCATTATCCATACCCAACATATATCACCCAAAAAACTCAAAATATTTTGACATAAATGAATTATTTTTCCTATCTTAAATATTTTTGCTTTAAAATAGACTGCAAAAACTGTTATTTGTCGATGCATGGAATCAGAAATTTATTTAGACGAAGAATTAACACTGTTCTATATTAATAAATCCAACGTTGGTAATTTCCAAGTGTTGCCTAATTTCTGTCAAATATTTATAAATATTGTTAATAAACTATTGTAAAAATAATAAAATTAAAAGATAGTTAAGTATGACCTTCTGATTAGAGTTTTTCAAATAAAATTTCAGACTAAGAATGATTCAATGCCATTTTCAAAGTTCATAATTAAGAAATCACTCTCGTACAGTCTTTTAGGAAGGAGTGAAGATGGACCTACTTCTGAAATAAGGAAATTGGCAAGAGTCGCTTGAGAAACTTTTTGAGCAGAGTTCACCGGTTCCACGTCGACGCTCAGAGTCGGATAGTCGTCCATCGGCCTCTTCCTGCAAAATGAACCCAGGAATCATTTTCACGCGCTTTCAAATACATTAGTCCTACCTAGCAACTGTTTCCTTACCAAGAGACAAAGTCATCCAAATTTGAAGCCAAACTAAAACACTTATAAACGATGACAGATATCGTAATGGACACAAAATCTGAAAATACAGTTTACACGAATTATTAGTGAAAATAAGCACTTCATTAAAAATGTACAGGGTGATCTTTTTTAATGTGGCAGTGTTTGGAGCGTCCTGTAGTGCGATCTAATGGCAGAAATGACACCAAACTTGTTATTTAGACTAATCAAGACATGGGAAAAAAATTCCGTAAAAAAAGTTTTAGTTCAAAAGTCACCGCTAGGGCATTTTGTGGCGCTGCTGTAGTTTACAATAACGAGAATTAGCATAAAACACAGCTATCAAAGCAAAATGCAAATATTGTTCGATGACAGTGCCAGTAATAGGGGCTATAAAAGCAAGTAGTAGACAGCTCCGACAAATAATCTCAGCTGAAGTAAATGAGCTCCAGTGGCCATGCCTCTCACGTTACCGGAACATGCGTTTATGTTGGTGGAGTATCAAATTTGTCTATTCTAAAGGACAGCATAATAAAGGCAGTGCGGAATATTCCTCGTGACATTTTACGTTCGGCTGTGGGGAACGCTGTACGCAGAATGCACGCTGTTATTTCTGAGAACGAAGCTCACATGGAATGTGGTCTAATTCCTCGCCGGGGAAGTAAATGTAATAAATAAACATTAATAATTTAATTGTACGATAGTATGTGTCAGTATTTCTCTTTTCTCACATTTTATACATTGTAAAGCGTCACAAAATGACCTAGTGGTGATTTTTGGAACTAAAAATTTTTCATGGAATCATTTTTCCCGTGTCTTGATTTGTCTGAATACCAAGTTTGGTGCCATTCCGGCTATTAGATCGCGCTACAGGGCGCTCCAAACACTGTCACTTTAAAAAAGATCACCCTGTATATTTGATTTTATTCTCTTCATTAGAAAATATTTCTGTATATCAATAGGTATTGTTATTGCACATTCATTATAATTTGCACTAGAAAACTTTGAAATCAATATTTGCTTCATTATTTTTACCTATATCTATATGAGCATAATAAGAAATAAAAAAAATGCGAATACATAATAACAGCATCTGTCATAAAATAATTCATGTTAATCATAAATACAACATAAATTTTAAAGTGTGTATATTCTTGTATACATGATATAAAATTTATTTTGCACATATTATTAATATGTATCGTTAAAATAATATATTTATTCACAAATGCGTATAAATAAATAAATATATATAAATGAGATTCCA